>PVKC010009297.1:0-20910 GCA_004027635.1 Crocidura indochinensis
CCTCAAGATTTTAGTTGTGGTACTAAAACGTAACTGAGATATCCCAAGATCACACTGTCTGTTAATGCTACAGGTGTTTCAAATACAGCAGACCAAACTCAGCCTCAGACTTTAAGCTTCTGAGAAATGCCCAGGTCTTACTACAATCAAATTTGGGGAAGGGGACAATCTTGGCAGTGCTTAAGGTTTCAGCCACAGTCACAGATGCTTGTGAATTCCAGGTGCTCAGAATTAAAGCCATAACACATCACATGTTTTCATTGGTGGAAGGACTTGATTTACAGTCACCATTTTATAAAAGGGGCTAGACAGATAGGACAAGAGATGGGAGATGGGGGCATTGGTGGTGGGAAGGTTGTACTGGTGAAGGGGAGTGTACTTTGTACTTTTTTATGACTGAAACCCAACTATACACATTTGTAAACATGGTGTTTAAATAAAGATATTAATAAATAAAAAAAGAAAGAAAAAAGAGGTGAGACACTTCTTGTCTTGGGCTGGCGTCTTCACTGTGCTACTACTTAAATCCTTGGCATTGGATACAGTCCACTGAATACTGCCAGGGTTCTCTCCTGAGCGCAGAGCCAGAACTAGCCCCTGAGTACTCCCAAAAATGAAAAAGAATAAAAGGATAAAAGTGGAAATGAAAGGTTGTAAAAACCAAACAACAACAACAACAAAGCAAAAACAGAAATAGCCTAACATAACCAGAAATTAAAATGGTAATTAAAACAAGCTCTTCCATAAAAATGAATAATATGGAGCCAGGGAAATGATTCAAAGGGCTTCATGGTTGCTTTGCCTGCCACATGGTTTAATCTCACATCGTCCCTCAAGCACCCACAGGGAGAAAATCCAGGGCACTGAAGACCCGGGCACTGCCACAAAGAGCATCCAAACAAAAAATAAATTAATGAATAAAATTAAATAAAAGGAAAGGGCTAAGGCCAGGGTTCCCATATTGTGCACTAATAGGCACCAGAAAATAGAAGTGAATTAACAGAGGTAACTAAGAGTTTTGTGCTTGAAATCTACTGGGTATTGCAAACACTGCTACAAAGCAATAGAGTTCACATTGACTCAGGAGTCATATTGATTAGTTCAGGCTACATTCCATTTGATTTAATATCTTTGCAAGTGTGGATTTTCAACCATTGAGGTAAAATAAAGTAAAAATCAACGAGTAAGAAAGTGGTAATGTCTAATGATATTCCAGCAAAGTCATGAAGTAGTATGGAGATGGAGAATTTAAAAATTAATGAAGAAGAAGAATTGATGGAGGTAGAAATAGTGTAGGAGATAATGTGTGTGTCTTGTGTGCAACCTCAATTTGATCCTTTATATCAAATATGGTTGTCCCCTCCATTACTGTCAAGGGTCACTTATAATTACAGGACCAAGAATGATCCCTCCATATAGCCTGGTGTAGGCCATAAACAAAAAGACAGAGATTTAAGTATTTTCAACAAGGTTACATTCATTCACCTTCACATATTGATTAAATAAGGCATTAATGTTTCTTTGACTGGAGAGCTAAAATAGGAATTAGGATACTTGCCTTTTTTATGGCTGACCTTGTTCCTAAAACAGCCAGCAATAATCTCTGAGCACAGAGACAGGAGTATGCCCTAACACAGCCAGATATAGCCCAACCCCTAACCCCAGATCAGGACATCAGTATTTCTTAAGTTCTTCAAATATAATTAACTAATAAATAGAATCATTTGTTACTTATTTGGGCAGAGTGATAAGTACAGAGTGAAATCCAGTTAACCCAACATAGTAAGAATGTTAACAAGAATGTTTGAGAACACTTCAATAAACGCAGACCTTTATATGCAATGTTGAAAAGGAATCAAGAGATGCTAAAGAGATAGTTGTTTATGATTGAGTTTCAGTCATATAATGTCCAACACCCTTCACAGTGCACATTTTCTGTCAAAGTTCCCAATTTCCCTCTCCCTGCCCCTCTCTCTCTTCTCTCTCTCTCCCTCCCCCCCCCCACATGTTTTTTTCTCCTCATTTTGGGGGTATTTTTGGGCCACACCCAGTGGGGCTCAGGTGTTACTCCTAGCTTTGAAATCAATCCTGTCAGGCTAGGGGCAGGGGGGGAGGGGGAGGAACCATATGGGATGCAGAGGATCGAACCCAGGTTGGCTTCGTGCAAGGCAAAAGCTCTTCCCACTGTACTATTGCTCTGGCGCCTTTCTCCATTTTTTTTCTTTTAGACACTGTCATTTGAAATATTGTTTCTGAAGGGGTATCATGCACATCACTTTCTTTCAGCATCAAGTTCTTGTCCAGAGTGATCATTTCCAACTATTATTGTCATATAGTCCCTTCTTTGTCCTAACTACTCCCCCACTCTGTATCAAATTTCATACCATGGGCTGGTCCTCCTGGCCTTTGTCTAGATATTATTATTATACTATATTTTTATATACCAAAAATGGGTGCTATCATTCTATATCTATCCCTCTCACTCACACTCATTTCATTCAGCATTCTACTCTCCATATTCATCCAGGTAAAAGAGATTTAAAACAGTCTTAACCCTCACGAAGGAGGGTTAAGAGAAGGAAGCTTTGCCTGAAATAAATTTTATCTTTTACTAAAACAGCATTCTTGAGCTGAAGTGATAGTACAGCAGGTAGGGCACTTACCTTGCATGTAACAGACTTGGGTTCAATATTCAGCAATACTTATGTTCCCTTGAACCTGTCAGGAATGATCCCTAAGCTAGGATCTAGTAAACCCTGGGCCCTGGTGAATGTGGAACTCTAAAATATCACAAACAATATTCTACCCTTTTTGAGAGGTAGCAGTGGGCCACACCAAGCAGTGCTCAGGTTTTGTTCCTGGATCTGTGCACAGAGATCACTCCTAGCAGTGCTCAGGGCACCATACATAATGCAGATAATAAAACGTATGTCAGCTGCATAAAAGGTAAGCACCCAACCTTTTGTACTATTACTCTAGTACTCTTACTCTTGCCATGAGTATAAAAATATCCCATTTTAAAAATATTCTTTTTTATTTTATATATAAATGTTTTATTAGGAATGTATTTAATAGAAAATATTAATATAGCCATTATATCATTATATAATTTCAAAGGTTAATGTTAATGCTTATCAATTCACTATCTTCTTGAAGTATCTATCCATCTATCAGTGAGATGTGAAACTACCCAATTAAGTGATTCTTTAGTGAAACTACTGATACACAAATACTTGGTTGATTTGCTTAATCAATTTTGTTTTTTTACAGACTTGGAAACAGCAGTAGAATATAAAGCAGCATGAGGATGTTTGGAGATATTTTAGAAACACTGGAATGGTGCCCATTCACTCTCTGTCTTTCTCATTGGATTCAAGGGTCTGAAGTAAATTATACTTCCTGATGTAATTGTCTAATCCAGGTTTCATCACAGTTCCATCTGGTTTTATTTTTTCGTTTGTTGGTGTTGTTGTTGGGCCACACCCTGCAGCGCTCAGGAGTTCTTCCTGGCTCTGCACTAGGAAATCGCTCCTGGCTTAGGGGACCATATGGAATGCTGGGGAACAAACCCACTTTCATCCTGTCACATGCAAAGCAAACATCATACCACTGTGCTACCGCTCCAGCCCCTGGTTTTGTTTTTTTATTTTTGGTCAATTCCATCTTTTTTAAGAGGTACAGAATGAAGATTGGACCTAGCCTAATGGTGCTAAGAAATTATTCTTAAATTAGTGCTCAGAAATTATTCTGGCATTGTACAGGTTACCATATGCAATGAGGACCCAACCAGGGTCAGCCACATGTAAGGCAAGTAAGTTCCTTAAGCCAGTATTTTTTCTCTGGTCCCTCCATCTGAGTTTCTTTTCCTTTCTTTTCTTTTCCTGTTATTTTTCTTTTTTTTTCTCTTTTATTCCAATCACTAAAATAAGCAGAAACTTCCTCAAAGAAAAAACATCAATGGGCTGGAGAGACAATGCAGCTCACTTTCATCCCCGGCACCCCATATGATTTCCCAAGCCTGCCAGGAGAAATTCCAGAGCACAGAGTCAGAATTGGTTCTGAGAACTTCTAACCATCAGGAAAATGCAAATCAAAACAACAATAAGATATCCTTCACACCAGAGATATTGGCACACATTAAAAAAGAACAGCAACCAGAGTTGGTATGGACCCTCATTCACTATTGGTGGGAATGTGAATTGGTCTCAACCTTTTGAAAAACAATATGAATATTTAAAAAATTACTAGGAGTTAAAAAAAATTACTAGGAGTTGAGCTTCTATGATTCAGAAATTTCACTCCTGGATAAATATCCCAAGGGCTCAAAAACACAATATAGAAGACATCTGTACTCCTATGTTTATCACAACACTATTCATCTGTACTTCTTAATCCTTTACTATTAATCCTTTAATACAAATTTCCTCATTGGTATCCCTTCCCTGGTTTTAGTCTGCAATCTCCATTTATTAGGGTTTGTTGGTTTAGAAAAGATTAGGAATTGCTGATGGCATTTGCTAGGATCTGACTGGATCAAATTTAGTCCCATGGCAACATCTAAATCCTAAACTTTGTCCCATGTTCCATGTTTGAAATTACTGTGGCAGCTACAACTTCCCATTTGTTTGGAATTAGAGTAAACGTAGTCTTTAGGTTTTCAATTTAATACTAATCCCAGACTTAGCTCATTGGCTACTGTGTGCCAACTGTCATGTTTCATTGGATACTGCTTAGTTCTTTTTTTTTTTTTTTTTTTTTTTGGTTTTTGGGCCACATCCGGTGACGTTCAGGGGTTACTCCTGGCTATTCGCTCAGAAGTCGCTCCTGGCAGGCTCGGGGGACCATACAGGGAACCGGGGGATCGAACCGCGGTCCGTCCTAGGTTAGTGCAGGCACCTTACCTCCAGCGCCACCGCCCGGCCCCTGCTTAGTTCTATTAATGTATGCATAAGGCAAAGCCTATAGCAAAAGGTGCTTAGATATTAGTTTGTATCCAGGAAACCTAAAAATTTAGCAAAGGAAATGGAATCTCATATATTCATAATCAAGTTTAAGGAGGGTGTGCCAAGATGGCAGAAGGGAGAGAAATATCTAAAACTGTTCCTGTGGACACCAATACAAGAAATGCACAAAATCTAAAACACAGAATCCTGTGTAAATATATGAGTAAATTTCTCAGAGAACCTAGTTACCATCTTCAAGAGATTCTTCACTATGGACTTCACACCGCTGATGTTAGCTCCAGACTCAGGATCCATTCTACACAGACCACCAGGAGAAGAATAGTAATGCAAATAGAAGGGAGTTTATTACCAGCATGCTGGGGTAGCCACTTGTTAAGCAACTACCCCTAGGCAAATTTCCAAATACATTTTATAGGACTGTAGGGGCTTCACATTATTATATTTGACCTTTAAATTAATTGTCTGTTTCCTTTTATAGCTAGATATCTAGAGTGGTATATTGTGGTTTATAGTACCTTGTGATCAACATCAGCTGAAATATAGAAAGGGGCTCAGGTGCTTGCTGGGAGCCCACAGTTGCATAATGTTTATCTCCTACAGGCCCCCAGGTATTGCTAGTTTATCTAACTGTTCTGGTATGGGTTCTTGAAGTTCCTGATACTGGCTGTTCTGGCTTAGTCCCTTCTGCCACATATGTGAAGCCCGTCATTCAGTCTTTATGTTTAAAGCAAAATCAGGGTTACAGAAATAAATCAGCAGTTAATTCTAAATCAAACTTGGTTCTAAACTTAGATTTTTAACCCTGATGTCCGATCTAAGGAAATATTCCTCAGGGAAGGGTGAAGCAGACATTGAAATCTCCACACTTCCCACTAAGAAACGGGATCACCAAACTTTTGTTTCCACTCTAATTGAAATATGAGCAGAAGGCAATATATACAGTCACAAGATAGTCATAAACTCAGGAGACTCCTGAAAACATGCTCTGAACCCTTTTTGTGGGGCATAATTAATAGTTCTCAGGTGTTACTCCTGGCACTGTGATTAGGGGTCATTCCTGGTGGTGCTTAGAGAACTATATGGGCTGCTGGGAATCAAACTTGGGTCAGCAGCATGCAAGGGAAATGTCCTACCTCCTGTGATACCTGTTCCAGCCTCTACTTCTGAACATTTTTAAACAGGAAGCAATCCATTTGCAGTAAACGGTGGAATAGTGGGGAGATCAACACATGGCCACCCACCCCTCCAAACATACCTGACTGATTGTAGAAAAGGGGTTGAAAAGTGACTTTCTGTAGAAACAAAGAAAAAATGGCAGCAATGCTTATCTCTGCCAGCTATTCTAACCTTTGGGTAGAAACAGAGACCTGGCCACACTTAGGATGGATACAGACCAAACCTCACCATGGTGATATAGATGGTTAGAGGCTGGCAAACACAATTATTGTAATTTATAACAGCTGCTAAGGACTACAGGTGCTGTGACACTGTCTGTCTGATCACGGGGTCATAACTAATGCAAAAAGCTTCTGAAAGCAAATCCCTGGTTACACTATACATGCTACAGATCATCTGTGACCACAAATTCCCAACAAGCATCCACACCCACACAATTCAAACCCACACACACAGAATTGACATAGCAAGTGTGAGTACTTCATCATTACTGAGATGAGCTTATGCTCGGATCTCTAGCCCTGTTCCTCCCTTACATACCACCAGTCATAATGCAGAAATTAATAAATTGGGGCAGGGAGGTGCTCAGGAGTTAGTCCTAGCTCCAAACTCAAGTATCAATTCTGGTGATGGTCTGGGACCCTATGTACTGCCAAGAATTGAACTCAGGTCAGCCACATACAAGGTAAGCACACAACACTTTCTGTTATCCTTCTGGGCCCCAACTGAAGGAATTTACACTTAGAAGTAGGTAGGGAAAAAAACATCAGAAATGACTCCAAAATAACAGAACTTGACTAAACTGCTTGTAAGAGACTTCCAAAGAGTTATTTTTCCTTTTTTTGTTGTTGTTGTTTTGTTTTGTTTTTGAACCACACCCAGTTCTGCATTTAGGAATCATTCCTGGTAGGATTGAACCACCATATGGGATGCTGGTGATGGAACCTAGGATAGCAACTTGTTGACTTATCCTCTGTACTTTCCTCTAATCCCAGACAACTAAGCTTGGACAAAAGACCAAGTACATTGGTGGAATGTAAATGTAACAAATGGTACTCATGTAAAGTCACAGACCATGTTTTACTTTTTCTTTTTTTTTTCTTTCTTGTTTGGGAGGGTACATGGTGCTAATGTTAAGCAAAACAGATGGTCAAAAAATAAAGAAAAAATGAAACAAAATAAAAAATATTATTTAACAAATAGCCCTCATGTAAAACCACAGACCAGTGAAATGGCACATAAAAAAAGACTGGAAACAGTCAGTGCTGTGGGAATTGTGAGGAGGGGAAAGAACCCTCATCTACTGTTGGTGGAAATTTTTCTGATTCAACCTGTAGAGAAAATAGTATAGAAGTTTCTCAAAAAATTAAGAAGGAATTTTCATATGGTATAGTATTTCCACACCTAGATTTCTACCTCCCCAACACTAAAACTCTAACTTTAAAAGGTATTTGTAATCCTATGTTCTGTTTACAAAATCATGAACTGAAAACAGCCCAAATGTCTATGAACAGATGAGTGGGTAATACAACAGTGGCACTCAGTGATAAGAAAGGATACAAATAGAAATAAAGGGTAGTCTGCAGAGGGAAGTCAGTCAGAACAAGGAGGAGGACAAATACAGAGTGTGCTATAAAGAATAGGTGTGCTATAAAGAATCTTAGCAAAGTGATAACAAATAGTCAAAGACAACATATCCTGAGGCTTGGTTTACAAACTAAATTAACCAAGGCATGTGGATGTGGATGCTGACATTCTCACATTAGGTTTGGTGTAGCAACTGTATATTTGAAGTTTCAATAAGAGCAAGCATTGCAAGTCACTGTACCTAATATTTTAAAATAAACCATCTATCTACATCTACCTATCGGCCTAACTACCTGCATATATAATGGAGAAATTTCCCCAGAAAACTCCCCAGTGCCCCTTTGGGAATGACCCTGTAATGTAGGGTGGGTTGTAATCCCAAGCACAGGAAGATGTAGTTCAAAATCCAAAATGGGGATGGTGGGGGGAGGAAGAAGAACTGAAAGAGGAAACATGTGCTCTGAACTTGCTAAGAAGAATGATCATAGGGAACATTCTTGAAAAGGGATCATAGCAGGCCAAAGAGAATCCAGGAGGGACAAGAACAATAGTCCAGTGGGTATGGCATTTGCCTTGCATAAAGCTGACCTGGGTTAGATGTCCAGCATCCCTGATGTTTCCAGGAGCTCTTCTAGGAGTAATTCCTAAGGGTAGAGTCAGAAGTATCCCTGAACATTGCTGGTTGTAGGCCCCAAAAATAAAAACAAACAAACAAACAAACAAACAAAAAACAAAAAAGAGGAATCCAGGAAAGGAGCCACATTCCACTCCCCACACATGTCCTTGGCCACTGGGTTTTAACCTTCTGTTTTCATTTAGGTTTACTAATTTCCCCTGTGTGCCAACATATTTTTGGGTGACTTATTGAATATTAACTCCTTATGTCCTATCCCTTCTGGTGTTTGTTAACTTTTGGTTTTGTTTGGGGCCATACTTGGTGGTGCTCTGGTTCTGTTCTCCATTCTGAGAACTACCAGAGGTGCTGAGTTACTGTGCAGTGACTGTGACCAAATCCAGCTCTCCTGCATACAAAGTATACACCTGTACTATAGGTATACTACACCTATGCACCTATACTATACCTATACTACTATAGGTATAGTAGTATAGTCACTTTAGTATACTATAGGTATAGTAGTATGGTCACTTTCTAGATTTTTTTTTTTATTTGTTCGTTTGATTTTGGGCCACACTTGGCAGTGTTCAGGTCTTATTCGTATCTTTGCTCTCAAGCATCACTCGAGGTGGGCTCAGGGATGCCAGAAATTGAACCAAGGTCAGAGGTTGGTCTCTGTAGGTTTTTGTGTGTATGGGGTGAGGGCATGTCTGACAGTATTGGGGCAATCGAACCAGAGCTGCTGTATGCAAAGTCTGTATTCCAACACTCTGAGCTATCTCCTCAGTTATGATATTTCTTCTAGTTTGTGATTGTTAAGTGTCCAATTGTCCCTAAGTTTTTTTGACTTTCATTTTTATACCATAGCCAGATGTGTTCAAGACTTATCTTGGTTCTGTGCTCAGGAATTAGTATTGTTCACTCCAGCTCCAGGATCAAGTTCTGTGCATGTGGAAGAACTGGAGATCAAACTTAGGGGTTATAATTACAAAGCAACAATTCTAAGTCTTGTGTGCCCCTCAGATGCAGTTATTTTTTTTGGCAGCAAGCATTTGGGCTGCACCCCAGAGTATTTGGGAACTACTCCAAGATCAGAATTTAGGAGTCAGTCCAGATGATGATCAGGGGACCATGTAGTATTGGGGAGTAAATACAGGCCTTCTACATGCAAAGCACATGCTCAGTGCATTGATTTATTATTACTCTGGCTCCCCAGAAAGATTTTTTTTTCTATATCTCTATCAGAGAAAAACCACTAGTACCTTTTCCTAAAAGATATTCATTTTTACTGTATGGTACATCCCCCAACCAATAGACTACAGAAGTCATTTCTAAATTAAAAGGGCTTATATGGTTTGCCTCTAAAAGAGACCTTACCTTAGAATTTTCTTTTCTCACTTTTTTGGGTGGATGGTGGGCTATACGCTGTGGTAATCAAGATGTACTCCCAGTTCAGTGCTCTATTGGGTTTCAGGGGACCATACAGTACTGAGTATTAAATCTGGTACTCCTACATGCAACATGTGTACCCCAGTCAATTGATCCATTTCCCCAGTCCCACCTCAGACTTTTCTGAGTTTGTTGTTGTTGTTGGTTTCTTTGGCGTCACACCTAGTTGTGCTCAGAACTTACTCCTGTTTCTAGCATCACTCTTGACAGGCTTGAGACCAGATAGAATCAAACAAGAAATCAAAGCCAGGCATCAAACCCTCATTGGATGCTTGCAAGGAAAAATGCCCTAACCACTGTACTATCATTCTAGCCCCAATTTTAGAATTTGGTAACCAACCTGAATTCAATCTTTCATGTTCCCTATAGTTTGGCATAAAAGGAAAAGAATTAAACAAAATTATCCTATTTAAAATATTTTTATTGTTCAATTTCCTAAGGAGTGTGTGTTTGTGTGTGTGTGATTATGTACATGGTATGTACCAGGAGTAAAACTCAAAGACTCAAACATCCCTAGTCCTTTTTGATAAGGATTATATTGAATGTGAAAGACTGTTCTCCAGAGCCCGGGAGATAGATAGCATGGAGGTAAGGTGTTTGCCTTTCATGCAAAAGGTCATCGGTTCGAATCCCGGTGCCCCATATGGTCCCCCGTGCCTGCCAGGAGCAATTTCTGAGCATGGAGCCAGGAGTAACCCTGAGCACTGCTGGGTGTGACCCAAAAACTAAAAAAAAAAAAAAAAAAAAAAAAAAAGCAGTTCCCCAACTAAGTTGAGGTGAGTAATCTGTAGGCTACTTTCATTTTTGTTTGTTTGTTTTGTTTTGGGGCCATACCTGGTGATGCTCAGGAATTACTCCTGGCTTTGCACTCAGAAATTGCTCCTGGCTCAAGGGACCATATGGGACACTGGGGAACGAACACAGGTCTGTTCTGGGTTAGCCCTGTGCAGGGCAAAAATCCTACTACTGTGATAATGCTCTGGTCCTCTAGTTTCATTTTTATTTTAACTTCCTTTTTCCTTTGTCTTTGTTGATGCAATAGTCATGAGTCACACATTCTAGGTTGAGTCACTCACACTCTAAGTTGCAGAGCTTGCCACTTGGTTGTGGTTCTGGAAAATCAAATACTTCAGCTGTGATGTTCACAAATGCTGTACTCCTACATGCAACATGTGTACCCCAGTCAATTGATCTTTGGTACACCAAAGATTTAACGTTCAGTTGTGACTTTTGGAATCCCATAGGGAGTGCCATCAGGAGCATACTTGGTGTAAAAGATAATGCCAAGGATCAAATTTAACATCTCATTATCTGCAAAGCAGCTAATCTACCTTTGAACTATTCCTGGACTCTCATGGGTTACTTCTGATACTCGAATAGGGCAGGAATGTACCTCAGTGGTAGAATATTTACCTTGCATGTGTGAGTCTCTGGTTTAGTTCCTGGCAACTGATACAAATAAGCAAACAACTAATACTGACATTAGCAAAATTAAAAGTGCAGAATCTAAAGACTTCAAATAATTATAATAAAGGTTCTATCTCAATTAAAACCTCCCTAATCTAGTACTTTTTGGTTGAGTCCTAAAGAGCCTACAGCAGTAATAAAAAGCTGTTAGAATTAAGATAAATGCTTTTAGGAGAATTGGCATGTTTTGATAAACTATAGGAAGTAGTTAGTTATGTCAACACTCAATAGTTAAGTGAGTCAAGTAACTAAGTGTTTTGGGAAGACAGATATAGTGTCTGGAGAATGCTTCTCTTACCTAAAATTGTAACACACAAAGCATAAATTTATCCTTAAAGCAATATTAATTGTGCAAAATAAATGAAAATCAGTAAGATTGCTAGAGTTTACATCATATTATGGAAAGAAGTTAGATGGCTGGTAAGAAACATTGTCAATGCAATTGCCCAAGTGTGTGTTCTGGGGTTTGTGATAAAAGTCCATGAATAGTGATACCTATCAGGACTTCAGAAAATTTTCATTTGAATTGTATTTGCTACCATGATACCCAACATGTATGAATGAACCTGACATCAGTTGAAACCATCCTTGAAGGTTTGGTTTCATTCAGCTTGGTGGGGGTCAATGAATTAAGAGACAAGGTAATAATAGTTAGAGAAAGAATTTTACTAAAGGACAAGTTGGCAAGATGAAAGATGGTAGGTTTATGTCTTCATGAGTCATCTTGCTAGTACTGTGATAAGAACCTTTTCTTTTCAAAGAAAAGAACCTGGAAGTCTATTTTTAGATGGGGTGTGTTTCAGGCTAGTGGGCACCAGAATGACTGATAAATTTTAGTGTGACCTGGTCCTCTGACGCATGTACTGACATATCTCTGAACGTAAAAATTTCTATTTAAGAGTTCTGCCTAGGACTGAAGAGATAGTACCCTGCTTAATCTTGCCTTACATGGGGCCACCCTGGCTTCAATCATAAGACCACATAGAGTCCTACTAAGTCTCACCAGGAGCAATTCCTGACTGCAGAGCCAGCAATAAGATCCTTATACCTTTGGATGAGCCCTCCCAAAACTTAAAAATAAACTCTAAATATTTTGCCTATGTCTTCCTTGATGAGACTTTTCAGGACAAAATATGAAGAAAATGGATCAATCCTTACATTTTCAATAGTCCATGACTAGAGTTTACTGGATTTAATTTTGAGTCCAGTTCTTAATTTTAATTGAACTGGTTATAGATGAAAGAGCAATGACCTTAAAATCTGAGATAGATACCATTTCAAGGATGATATCAGAGAGAAACAGTTAGAGAGAGTAACTTCCTGAAGAGTGCCACAGATATATGGGAATAAAAATGTTTTTTATGGTGGTGCAAGCAGTAGGGCATTTGCCTTGCATGAACTAACCTAGGATGGACCGCAATTTGATCCCCCGGTGTCCCATGTCGTCCCCCAAGCCAGGAGCGACTTCTGATCACATAGCCAGGAGTAAATCTTGAGCATCACCAGGTGTGGCCCAAAAAACAAAAAAATGGTTTTTATGGATTATGTTACCAAGGTACTATAAAGAGATATAGAAATGTAGGAAGAACCTTGATCCTCTAGGACTTTCTGAAGAAATATTATATATACTACTACCATTTAGGCAGAGACTTTGAGAACCAAAGAGCTACTTGCCTTGAGGAGGAAAAGTTCTGAAATGAATGTAAAATATCCTGTTGGAAACTATCACTACGGTTGAACATAATAAGGACAGAGAAGTAGTACAGTGGGTAGGGTTCTTAGCTTACACATGACTGATTTGGTTTGATCCCAGAAAAAAAAGAAAGATGGGGCCCAGGAGATAGCATGGAGGTAAGGCGTTTGCCTTTCATGCAAAAGGTCATTGGTTCAAATACCGGTGCCCCATATGGTACCCCCCCCCCTGCCAGGAGCAATTTCTGAGCATGGAACCAGGAGTAATCCCTGAGCACTGTCGGGTGTGATGCAAAAAAAACTACAAAAAAAGAAAAAAAAATTATATATATAAAGAAAGATAAAACAGTTTGGAGAGATAGCACAGCAGTACGACATTTGCTTTGCATGCAGCCAATCCAGGAGGATGGTGATTCGAATCCCAGCATCAGTTATGGTTCCCCATGCCAGGAGTAATTTCTGAGCACAGATTCAGGAGTAATCCCTGAGCACTGCTGGATCTGTCCCAAAAACCAAAAATAAATAAATAAATAAATAAATAAAAAGAAAGATAAGAGATAAGGTACTGTAACAAGCATATAAGAGAAAATTATTGTTTCACCAATGAAGTTATCAAAACAATAGCAAAATTTAGGGCTGGAGAGATAGCATGGAGGTAGAGCTTTTGCCTTGCATGCAGAAGGATGGTGGTTCGAATCCCAACATCCTATCTGGTCCCCCAAGCCTGCCAGGAGCAATTTCTGACCATAGAGCCAGCAGTAACCCCAGAGGGCTTCTGGGTGTAACACCCCCCAAAAAACAAAAAACAATAGCAGAATTTAGTGAGGTCTGTTAGCTGCTCATTCTATTAAATTAGTGTGTCCTGGGGCTGGCGAGGTGGCACTAGAGGTAAGGTGTCCTCCTTGCAAGAGCTAGCCAAGGAAGGACTGTGGTTTGATCCCATCCCCCAAAAAAACAATAGCAGAATTTAGTGAGGTCTTGTTAGCTGCTCATGCTATTAAATTAGTGTGTCCTGGGGCTGGCGAGGTGGCACTAGAGGTAAGGTGTTCTCCTTGCAGGGGCTAGCCAAGGAAGGACTGTGGTTTGATCCCCTGGCGTCCCATATGGTCCCCCCAAGCCAGGGGCAATTTCTGAGCGCTTAGCCAGGAGTAATCCCTGAGCATCAAACGGGTGTGGTCGAAACCCCCTCCCCCCAAAAAATTTAGTGTGTCCTTATAGGTATGAAAACATAAAAAATGAAGTTTTCCAGCAATTCAAAGCACTATTACTTTTTGTGCAAGACATTCTCAGCAGCCAAGCCTTCTGGAAAAAAAAAAAAAAGAGGATGTGTGTGTGTGTGTGGGGGGGGGGGGGATGTATATGGGGGATAGTGCTTGCATTCACTCCAAAAGCCCTAGTGATATCAGTCCCCAAAGTAGTGTACCTGAAGATTGATCAGATTGGTGTCCCGGAAGAGAATTGTAGAGGGGTGATGAGAAAAGGCCATTGGCAAAATGGTGATTCTAAATGAAGTGTGCAACAGGTATGGCTTTAACAGGGCAGGAACTTGACCTACCTTCTCCTCCCAAGTTTGCCAGCTTTCTGCAGCTTGACTGGCATATCCATAATTTTTCATGGCTTAGTTTACATCTCATGTAAGAATAGAATAAGCACTGCTAGGAGTGATTCCTGAGTGCAGAGCCAGAATAACCCCTGAGCATTCCCAGGGTTAGCCCAAAACCAAAATCCAAAAAATTAAAATAATGTTTTCTTACTGAGGTATGTCTTACAAAGTCTCAGAAATTAAGAGACCAATTTCACCATACAGGTTATGTAAACCTTATATGTGTTTATTATTTTTAGGGGCCGCATTCAGCAGCACTGTGAATTACTTCCACTTTTGCCACATCTCTGACCCCTTATGAGGCTTCTTTATTGTACTGATGTTCAAGCATATCATTAGCAAGTTAAGGAAGATTTCTCAGATTCTAATTTAAGGGATTATGTTAGTCACAATTTAAAGCATAGTGACTGGGAATTTTTGAAATTAAAGAAATTAGCCCTCAAATACCTTTGAAAGAGATTTTGTCATGTACTCCTGGACATAGCTTTTACTACACAATTGGTAGGCACTGAGATTAACATACATGTCATAACGAAAGAAGTTTTCTCCTGACTTCTTGTCCTATAGAGATATTGAAGTTTTATATATCATATTAACCAGAAGTAACCAACAGATAGTTTTTTGCATAAAGCCAACCTTCATAACTCCCTGGCACCACATATAGTCTCATGAACTTAGCCAGATGTGATCCCTGAGTTCAGAACCAGAATTAAGCTCTGAGCATTGTAGGTGTAGCCCAACACCAAAACAAACAAACAAACAACACCCACCAAACTTCGTGACACTTAAAAAAATTTCAAATGCTGTTGAAAATTAAATGGAATTATTCCCCCTCCCTCAATAGCCAAAACAATCCTAAATAAAAGACGGGAGACTTCTCATTCTCTATTTTTAAATGATACTATATAAAACCATAGTAATTAAAAACAATGTGGTATTGATATAAAGATAAACTCTCAGAACAATGGAATAAAATTGAAGCACAGAGATGAATGCTCAGATATAGGGACATTTAGTTTTTGACTAAGGAGCAAAAAAACATATTAAGGAAAACCTCTTCAGTGTTGGGAAAACTGGTCAGTCAGATATTAAGAAATGAATTTAGACACTTATGTCTCACCATACACAAAATTTAATTCATAATAAATTAATGACCTTGAAATCAGACCAGTATTTATAAATTATATTGAGGAAAATATTTGTAGAACCCTTCATGGCATTCTATCTATAAGCATCTTCAGAGATTCAGCCAAGCAAACATGAGTAAAGATAAACAAATGAAACTACATAAAACTAAGAAGCATCGACATTGCAATAGTAGCAAAAACAATAAAAACAGATTTCACAGAGTGAGAGAAAATATTTGTCTACCATTGTTCTGATTAAAACTTAACATCCTAGATAAAGCAGTTGTAAAATTTAGCATTAAAAAAATTAAAAAATGGGAGAAAGAGATAAACAGAAACCTCTTCAGAGAAGACATGAATGTTTAGTAGGTAAATGCTCTGTATTTATCTGTAGGGGAATGCAGTTATCATCTCATACCCTTCAGACTGTTCCAGATCAATAAGCTCCAAACAGCTGATATTGGCTGAGATGTGGGGAGAAAAGATCCTTCATTCACTGCTGGTAGGAATGTTGACTGTTTCTATGCTTTTGGAAAACAGTATGGACAAGTCTCAAAAAACAAAAACAACCTACCCTACAGATTTTGAATTTGCTAGTTCTTACAATTGTGAGACAATTCTTAAAATTAAACAATTAAAACAATTTCTTTCAGGGGCCTCCTTTCCCCAAAATTCATGAATGATAGAAGTCTTTATTATTCCTAAGGACTTTTGAGTACAGCCAAATTTAAGCTAATGAGATCAATGAAAGTAGGGTTCCTACTTTCAGGAACTTCATTCATACATGAACCTTCTTTGTTAGTCACCAGATTGTTCAAAAAACTAAAAAGACCAAAACTCATCTCCACTCCAGAGCTTTACAAAGGAGAAATGCAGGTGTGTGCATATACACAAAGCAGGCTGTAGATTAAAACTTGAAAATAAGCTCTATTTTGTTTGGGGGCCTTGCCCTGAGGTGCTAGTGGCTACTGCCAGCTCCAATTCCTGAAGTCCAGCCTCCTGAATGCAAAGCATAGTTCATTTTCAAGAAAGTCTTTTACTACCCATTGCACTTGATATTTAATAAACACAAAATTTTAATGAATAGTTGAATGGATTTTGGATCTAACTAAAAAGAGTATTATAAGTTGTGTTAAGAGTTTTAGAATTATCCTATTTCAAAAAGGCAGCTATCATGTGGTGTTAAGAGCAATGATTTTAGAGTTAAACTATTGTCTGTATTATTTATATAGTATTGTGAAAATTACTGCTATATGTTATATATTCAACAAATGATGGTGATTTTTCATATAATGAACAAGTCATTATAGGCTTAGAAGGGAGAAGCAAATCATTTAACCATATTGGAGGTTTTCTTTAAAAAAAAAAACAAAAACTCTTTAGGGGGTCGGGCGGTGGTGCTGGAGATAAGGTGCCTGCGCTAACCTAGGACGGACCTCGGTTCGATCCCTGGTTCCCCATATGGTCCCCCGTGCCTGCCAGGAGCGACTTCTGAGTGAATAGCCAGGAGTAACCCCTGAGCATCACCGGGAGTGGCCCAAAAACAAACAAAACAAAACAAAAAACCTCTTTAGATTTTTTTTTAGCAATAAAGAGGAAGAAATATTTATTTATTTTTGCAGTGCTAGGGACAAAACCAAGGTATCACACATAGAAAGTCAAGGAAGAATGATTTTAAAATCACAATAGAGAAGGCAGAAACAAGTTAAAAGTTTATTACAAGCTTAAAGATAAATAGAAACCTAAATAATAACAGAGTTCAGTAAAGAGTTAAAATTGAGATAATTAAGATGTTGAAATAATAGAGTCATATCTAGAGATATGATGAGAAATGAAAAAATGAAGGCAAATTAAAGTTCTTACTTGGATAATTAGTTACACAATGATGCAATTACATTACAAGTTGAGGAAGATTTATAGAGATTCTCTTCTATTTGGGAGCATTGCATTAGAGGTGTCTTTAAAATATCCAGAAAAGATTTTTGGTAAAGGTGTAAACATAATGGTTTTCTTCCATTGATGCTTGAAGACAAATCAAAAAAGAGACCCAGGGGCTAGAGAGATAGTAGTGTGGATAGTGTGATTGCCTTGCATGCAGCTGGCTTGGTTTAATCCCCAGCACTTCCATATGGTTTCTGGAGAGTGCTAGAAATAATCCCTGAAAGCAGAACCAGGAGTGGCCCCCAAATAAACAAACAATAAGACAAAAGAAAGTCCTAGTGATGCCTGGAAAGAAAAAGCTTTATGTATAAGTTGGGAACTGGCAGATTCAAATACAAAAAAGCAAAATAGCCATTTTCCCTATGTAGTTACAAGATGGGTTTTATTTATCTACTTTTTTAATAGAAAAAGAGAACAGAAAAGTACAGTTTTAGGAACGTGGGTGCCAGGATATCACTCAAGAGCTGGTACACTCTCACGTTACTGCAAATAAAGATATTAGCTTGGAGCTGTGGCACAGCAGTAGGGCGTTTGCCTTGCATGCGCTAACCTAGGATTGACCCATATGGTCCCCAAGCCAGGAGCAATTTCTTTTTTGGGGGTATAGGTTCTATTTTTTTTAAATAATTTTTATTGTGACCAAGATGAATTACAAATCTTTCACATAATATTTAAAGTACATAGTGACATTGGATCAGGGGTATTCCCACCACCAGTGTTGTCCTCACTCCACCCCTGTTCCCAGCATCCCCTCCTTTGCCCCCCAGGCTGCTAGTATCAGTGGTCCCCTTTGTGTATAGCTTGTTGAAGATTGGGTATCAATTCTGTTGTTATTGACTTTGGGTTTGGTGTTTAAGTCTGATCCTTTTTTATTTCTACTCAATGCTTGTACGACTGGTTTTGGTACCATCCATTTTTCCCCTTCAATTTATGAGGCAGAACAAGATGATTCAAGTTATGTGGTTCTGTTTGAAAAAAAAAAGAAAAAACAAACAAGCAAACAAACAAAAAACTGGGAGGAGTCCATCTAGAGGTTTAAATATCAATTTAAAAAGAAGAATGGGAGGGGCCAGAGCAGTGGCACAAGTGGTAGGGCGTTTACTTTGTATACACTTTACCCAGGAGGGACCGCAGTTGGATCTCCTGGCATTCCATATAGTCCCCCAAGCCAGGAGCAACCCTGAGCGCCACCGGTGTGTCCCAAAAAGCAAAAAAAAAAAAGAGAGAGAGAGAGAGAGAATCATAACAAAAACAAACAAACAAAAAACACAAACAAAAACCAAAGCCGGCAACTTCAAACAAGCCCCCCCCCCCAAAGCAAAAACATTTCAGCTTAAGATTCTATTTTCTTCCCTTTTAGAAAGAGATGGTGGTGGGGGGGGGAATAGGGACACTTTTTCAATTACCCCTAATCTGGTTTTTATATTTTGGTTTTTGGGTTACACCCAGCGATGCTCAGAGGTTACTCCTGGTTCTGCACTCAGGAATTACTACTGGCAGTGCCTGGGGGACCATATGGATTGCAGGTATGGAGCTAAGTAAGGTCAGTTACATGAAAGGCAAGTGCAAAATAGTTCCTGCTATACTAACCACTTGGTTTTTTAAGTTGAATTCAATTCTAATTTTCTTATTTTCTTAAGTGCGTTTAAGAGGATTTGAGTGGAGATGAAAGTTTTGGAGTCTATGGTGAATATCTATTTATTTGTGGTGCTGGGGATCAAACCCCGTGTATCACAAATGGAAAAGCTTTTCCATTGATTTATACTCCCAGACATTGATGAATCTCCTCTCTCTCTCTCTCTCTCTCTCTCTCTCTCTCTGTCTCTCTCTGTCTCTCTCTTTCCTCTCTCTCTGCCTTTCTCTCCCTCTCTCTTCCTCTCTCTTCCTCTCTCTCCTCCCCCCACTCAGCCTATTTAATCTATCTAATCACCTATCTACATCGTTGGTTTGTTTTTGGGGAGAGCGACACACTGTCATGCTTAGGAGACTCAGTGCTTAAGGGTCACTCACTGGGGTGCTTGGAATATTGTGTGGTGCTTATAACTGAAACCTGATCTCTTACATATAAGGCATATTCTCCAGATCATTGACTTAACTTCCTGACCCCTATGGTGAACATGCTGAGATTTCCTAGGGAATATTTATAAGAGAGTATAATAAAAGTCAAATGCAATTTATAGATGAGACTATTTGGAAAAATGAAGATACATAGTGTAATTTGCAGAGAACAAGAGGATATATTATCTTATTAATGCAGACTATATATTTAATAATAACCTTAACAATGATAGACAACAAAGTGACTGGCTAATGTAAACTAGACATAAACTCTAGAGCAAATAGTTATGTTTCTACTTAGCATTATCTTTCCTAGTGATTCACAGGCAAGTAGAATTTATTTTTTTTAATTTGTTTTTGATTTTGGGTACTCAGGGATGTACTCAACTGTACGGAGGGCTTATTCTTGATTTTGGGTACTCAGCTGTACTGAGGGGCTTACTTCTGGCTCTGTATTTAAGATGGTATTGGGTGGGGTAAAGGAGGAAGAATCATATGTAATACCAGTGATTGAACTTATAACAGTTATGTGCAAAGCAAATGCTTTATTTGCTATACTGTCTCTTCTTTTTTCTTTTTCTTTTAAATATAGCTTTAATATTAAAAAATAATCACCAGAGTGATTGTAGAGTGGGTAGAGCATTAACCTTGTATGTGACTGACCCTGGATTCAATCCCTGACACTCTATATGACCATTGGAGCACAATCAAAAGTGATCCCTGAGTACAGCATTACCAGATGTGACCCAAAAACAAAAATAAAAGTGTTGACTAAAAACACCTCTTCGTGAATCAATAATGTATTGAATAATAAACTCCAATTATTTTTTATTTTTTATATTATAAATTATTTCTTCAATAAATATTGTGTTAGGTATGTATTTTCTTGAACTAATCAAGTTGGGAATTTTGTGGGTTTTTTTTGCTATTATAAATAATGCTGCAATAAATATTGGGTTGGCTATAGCTTTTTTTCCCACCCCTGGCTATAGCTTTTGTTTATTTATTTACTTATTTATTTATTTTTGCATGTGGATGGAAATTGCATCTTACCAAGCTCTGGGAACCATGCAGTGTTGCAATGAAAATCTGTATTGGAATACAAAGGACAAAGGCCTTAGCCCCTGTACTGAATATAATTTTTTTTTGAGGTAGGATTGGACCAAACCCAGTAGTGTACAGTGCTTATTCCTTGATCCATGCTCAGATTATAGACTTTTGTGTTAAAGT
>PVKC010009298.1:0-27040 GCA_004027635.1 Crocidura indochinensis
AAAAAAAAAAAAAAAAAAAAAAAAGATAAGTGACCAACAGCACAGAATATTCACACTTAAGTCAACCACCATAATTTTTAAGCAAGAATCGATTACAACCCAGCATCTGACAGAGTGATGTATGACAGAGTTGAATGAATAAGGCTGTGTAGATTTTCTCTCTAAACTTAATATCTGCTATGAGGAGTACTTAAGGGCCATGTTAATCTAAGCTCCTTCAAGAATTACCATTAGTGAAAAAAGATTTAGCAAAAGCCCTCCACTTTATAAGGGATTAATATAAGAAACATCTATTTGAAATAATTTGTCTTATGCAAAAAAAAACCCAGAAAATAATTGTTTATTATGCTTCCTAAAACTTTCCAGTAGAAAATCATACCAAAAAACTGCTTTGATTTCAGTGCCAAAAAAACCTTGAGATGAACTTTTAAGATTCTTATTAGGCAATTCCTGGCACACAATGAGAACCATATATGGTAAACTCTAAGAATAGTACCTGAACAAAACAAAAACACAATAAATATATATCCGATCAAGGCTATGCCTATCATGTATTATTTTCCATTTAGCTACTAGAATTACAGAATTGAAATTCTGAATAAAAGTTTATAAATACTCAGTATTTGCTACTATTTTAATCTAATTTTTATCTTCCTATTTTATATTGTAGTTATTTTTATAGTATCATATTCATTTCTAGCAGGCAAATTATAGATGCTAATTTGAAAATATACATATAGAAGGGAAAATAAAGGGAACAAAAATGTTTTCCATTAGGGCCACACTGATAATATGGATAGCAGAGCATTCACTCACCTTATACTTGGCCAACCTGGGTTAGCTCCCAGGCACCACATATGGTTCACTGAGCCTGCCAGGAGTGATCTCTGAGCACAGAGCCAGGAGTAAACCCTGAGAACTGCCAGGAGTCTTCCCCAAGCAAAACAAACAGAAAAACAAAACAGAACAAACAAAACCAAAGTTTTCCCAAGTACTATAATGTTACTGGATACCGTACTGAATTAAAAAGTATAAAAATAAATAAGACAATAAAAAAAAGATATTCAGTTTTTCCCCTAAACTATTCTTGGATCAACTGTGTCCTCTATTAAGAATTTTTATTTTCACCTTCAGTAAAAAGTATTCAGTCCTAACTTTTTTGGGGGGGAACAATGGACAATGGTGAAAGGTCACTAACCTTCCGGTAGTGAGTAGTAGTAAAGTAGCACTTCAAGTAAAAAGCGATTATATGAGAACTGTTATAGATCACATTATCTCAATAAGGAAAGGAAGATTTTATACCGATAGAATTTGTATTCTAAAACTAAAAAACGTACTTTCACAGTACATTTTGACAAAGAAGAAATACAAATGGACAAAAGGCACATGAAAAAATGTTCCGGGACCCGGAGAGATAGCACAGCAGTGTTTGCCTTGCAAGCAGCCAATCCAGGACCAAAGGTGGTTGGTTCGAATCCCGGTGTCCCATATGGTCCCCTGTGCCTGCCAGGAGCTATTTCTGAGCAGATAGTCAGGAGTAACCCCTGAGCACCGCCAGGTGTGGCCCAAAAACAAAAACAAAAAGAAAAAATGCTCCACATCAGGGAGATGCAAATCAAAACAACTATGAGGTACCATCTCACGCCACTGAGATTGGCGCACATCACAAAGAATGAGAACAAGCAGTGCTGGAGGGGATGAGAGAAAGGAACTCTTATCCACTGCTGGTGGGATGCCGTCTAGTCCAAACTTTATGGAAAATGATATGGAAATTCCTCCAAAAACTGGAAACTGAGCTTCCACAAGATCCAGATATAACACTCCTAAGGATATACCCTGGGGACACAAAAATACAATACAAAAATCCCTTCCTCACATCGATATTCTTTGCAGCGCTATTTACAATAGTTAGACTCTGGAAACAACCAAGATATCCTTCAACAGAAGAAAGGCTAAAGAAACTGTGGTAAATATTATGCAGCCGTCAGGAGAGATGAAGTCATGAAATTTTCCTATACATGGATGTACATGGAACCTATTATGTTGAGTGAAATAAGTCAGAGGGAGAGAGATAGAGATAGACACAGATTAGTCTCCCTCATCTATGGGTTTTAAGAAAAATAAAAGACATTTTTGCAATAATTCTCAGAGACAAAGAGAGGAGGGCTGGAAGGTCCAGCTCATGACAGGAAGCTCACCACAAAGTGTTGGTGATTGCAGTTAGAGAAATAACTACACTGAGAACTATCATAACAATGTGAATGAGTGAGGGAAGTAGAAAATCTGCCTAGAGTACAGGTGGGGGTGGGGTGGGGAGGAGGGAGATTTGAGACATTGGTGATGGGTATGTTGTACTGGTGAAGGGGGGTATTCTTTACATGACTGAAACCCAACTATAATCATATTTGTAATCAAGGTGTTTAAACATGACTGAAACCCAAACACAACTATGTATGTAATCAAGGTGTTAAAATAAAAAAAAAAATAAAGTGGAAAAAAGGGAAGAGTTTATTAGCAGTTATATTTGTGAAAATTGTTTTACCACCAATAAAGTTGTTAATACAAAAACAATGAGTTTAATAAACTGATTACTTTGAAAAAAGAAGCTGTGGTACATATACACAATGGAATATTATGCAGCTGTCAGGAAAGATGAAGTCGTGAAATTTTCCTTACATGAATAGACATGAAAACTGCTATGCTGAGTGAAATAAGTCAGAGGGAGAGAGAGACACACAAAATAGTCTCACTTACCTATGGGTTTTAAGAAAAATATAAAACATTATTGTAATAATGCCCAGAAATGAGGGCCAGAAGGGCTGGCTCACAATATGAAGGTCACCTCAAAGAGGGGTGAGTACAGTTAAAGAAATAATACACTAGCAACTACCATGACAATGTTAATGAGTGAGAGAAGTAGAATGCCTGTCTTAAATATAGGCAGGGGGTATGGGAGGAGGGAGATGGGGGGCATTGGTGGTAGGAATGTTGCACTGGTGAATGGGGTGTTTTTATTTGTGAGTGAAACCTAAAAACAGTCATATTTCTAATCATGGTATTTAAATAAAAATATTATTTAAAAAAGTCTTTATTAGCAACTGATATATTTAAGTATGCATAGATTTGCTTTAAGAAGTAACTTTAAGGGGCCCGGGAGATAGCATGGAGGTAAGGCGTTTGCCTTTCATGCAAAAGGTCATCGGTTCGAGTCCTGGTGCCCCATATGGTCCCCCGTGCCTGCCAGGAGCAATTTCTGAACATGGAGCCAGGAGTAACCCCTGAGCACTGCCGGGTGTGACCCAAAAACCAAAACAAACAAACAAACAAACAAAAAACAAGAAGTAACTTTAAGTTATTACTTATGTAACCTTTCTTGATAGTCAGATAATACAATTTTTTGTTGAGTAATTTATTTGGGTGCTGCTCAGAGTCCCTTATAACTTATTTGTATACTGAACAAGGTAACATTTCTCATAGAGATATAGCAATAAACTTCTTTAATATTTATGTAAACTTGCCTCAATTCCTTCCATAGCTGAGCTGTAAAAAAGTATGCTAAAGAGGACTTTCTTGTTTCTGATTATATATGAGGAATGGAAAGATGCATGGAAGAAGACTGCCAAGGAGGATTCTTTAAATTGTTGCTGAAATTTCAGACTGAGGATAATTTAACAGATGCTGTTTAAAACAACCTATAATTCACAGGCTTAAAGGGGGGGGGCAGTATTGAAACACTGTATGCTTGAAACCCAATCATGAATAACTGTAATTTCATGGTGACTAAATAAAAAATAAATAAAAATTTAAATCTATGCTTAACCTTTTGTGAATTATATAAAACTATTCACTACTATTATGAAATCATGCTCAAAGGTGCAAACATTGTAAATCAATACCACAAACTTTAATACAATTGTAACCTAAGCTATTTTTTTTAAAAAGATACATACATGCTTGCTGAAAAAATACCAAATCTATTATTTCTTAATAAATTAACTAAATATGTAAGAAATAGGATTCTACCCATTCACCAATTCCAAACTAACAGGTAATATCCTTATTTTAGAATTTATTTCATTAGGGATCATAGTGATAGAATAGTGGGATACAAAGCTTGCTGTGCACATGGCTGACTCAGTTCAACCCCAGATGATCCCAAGGGCACCACTGAGAGTGATTCCTGAGCATAGAGTTAGAAGTAAGCCCTGAGGACAGCAGGATGTACCCCCCTCCCAAAAAAAATAATGAATTTGTCTCATAAGATAACACATTTTATAATCTGTATAAACACTGGGTCAAGTGCCTTTGGCAGCCAACTTTAAGTGAGTTTGCATATTCTGAAATACTAGTATAATGCTAATAGGAGTTAGTATTACTACAGCTAGAAGTTATAATGCTGGGCCGGAGAGATAGCATGGGAGTAGGGCATTTGCCTTGCATGCAGAAGGATGGTGGTTCCAATCCTGGCATCCCATATGGTTCCCCGAGCCTGCCAGGAGTAACCCCTGAGCGCTGATGGGTGTGACCCAAAAACAAACAAACAAAAAACAAAAACAAAAAAAAAAGAAGTTATAATGCTATTAGGATATAGTTAGATTTAGCTCATTATTACACAGGAGTACACATATTATACAGGAATGGTATCTGCAAAAGAGCACAAAGGAGTAGAGACCTGGTATTAAATTCTACACTTTCTATATCTGGAGATGGTAATGACTTCTAAATTCTGTGACTCTCATAATCAAGACACTTAAAATATTCAAAGTACATGATTTAGGAGAAAGACCAAGAAGACTAACATGAAAGATCTGTGCAAGAGAAAATGATGACTACCGGGAGGGGGGGGGAATGTGACCCCAAATATAAAATATTGTTCTTTTGAACTGTTTTGTCGACAATATAATCCCCATATTGTTCTTTTCTACTGATTTCACATACATCATGAAAGTACATAGACAATGATATCTGGGTATCTGTGTTAAGTGCATATTTTCTGAATAATATTAATGTGATTAATGTTGGGAAGAAAAACATTTTTTTCCACAAATCCACATAACACCCCAGGCTGTTACGGTTGTTATGCAAGACAGTAGTGTAGGAAGTATCCAAATCAGAGTAAAGAAGCTTGCAAAGTAGTAATTTTAAATTACCTGAAAGGACATCTTTAAAAGGATAATCTATTTTTAAAAGAGCACAGAATGTATTCTAAACAGTTTAGCCATCATTTCTATACAGACTGATTTGTTCTCAATCATAAGAGGCCATCACCTTTCTTCCTTTCCTTCTTTCCCTTCCTCTCAGTAATATTAGGAAACTATTCACAAGTGCACCCTTGGACAATGCTGAGCAGTAATTATGACTTGCTGACAAAGAGATATGAACAATTACTGAGCCCATTTTGAAACCCTACACTAATAAAGTCATTAGATGCTGCCCTTGCCATGATCCTTCTAAAAGCTTCTGAAGTTACAAGAACACACGGCATTGTTTGCAGGGACAATTGCTGCTGGCAGAACGCAAACCTTGAGTTAAACCATGCTGCAAATTGATCTTGACATTCTGTTAAGACCGCCACTAAAAATCAAAAGCAGAGGAGAAAAGGAGAAAATGAGTGGGTAGGATGTAATCATGGAACAGGAGGGGTTCCTCCTCACCTTCTCTCCTCCCTCTTCACAAAACAAACCAGGGAGAAAATGACAAACTCTCCTGGTGTTTTGGAACCTTTATTATAAAGCATTAATTAAGCCCTTGACCTGGGATGCTTAAGATGGCAATACATTTCCTCTAAAAGTACTGGAAGCAAGACTCGGCAAAAAGGGAATAAAGTTTTGAGATAAGATATATGGAAATTTGGCAGGAAGGCTCTCTGGAAGTCTTCATACACTGACCACACAACATGTCCATCTGTTTTGTCAGTTGCTTCTACAGAATCCATAACTACTCCTTGGGCAGCAAATGGAAATTAACACTCCTTGTGTGTCCCATGCAGACCCCACACCTGGGCAATATTTGCTGGATCAAATAGAAATGTTGAGCTAGAGTAACATGGTCAGCTAGGCTTCACACACAGTATTTTGGAATTAAGAATAAGCGAATGTGAATAAGGCTAATTACTGAGATAGAAAGTACAGGTGAAGACAGCTTATTGGTAATAGGTGTTCTTAATCAATTAACTCTTACTGAAGATTATGTAATGTGGAAAACTATTACTTAAACATTGAGGTGTCAGCATAGTGACAAAATCTTACAGTAGCCTGAAGTAATGCACCAAGGGAATCAAGTTCAAAATGTAATACTGACAAGCAAAAATATTTCTACATATGAAAATTGGTATATGCAAAATGTAATACAATGCATGAATGCAGTATGTGAATGTTACACGCAGCCTGTGAAACTCAGGCACTGTCAGCAATTCCTGGAGAACTGTTTGCAACTACTTTGAACACTGCTTAGAAAACATATGTAATGCCTGATTTAACACTTTGAAATGTGTACACTGATGTGCTAAACATTTTCACCTCAGAAACTTAGTACTTATACACAAGTACCTCAGTTCCTAAATTCAAAGCTGACTGAAGACTCATTGGATATCCTACTATCAAATTCAATGTTTTAGTTATCTAGAATTCAGTACTCTGAATCAATTACATAATGGTGAAAAGGGGAAAGATTTGCCTTCAAGTACTTCTGATCAGAAGAAGAGAGTAATCCACTTACCTACTTGTGACTAGTAATATTGATGTTATATTGCTTCGGATAAGTTATGTGAATTTCCCTGAAGAAACTTTAGCCAGGAACCCACACTTAGCATGGAGGACACAAGTCCTCAGTAGATGTTTAAATAGTTCTAACAGAGAAAAATAAATTAATACCTATTATGCTAGTGTTTTATACAGTGCTATCTATATTTAATTCTGATGACGCCCAAATGGAATTTGCGAGAATGCTTGGCAAACCTCACTCTCAGGGTGCAATCTAGTCTCTGCTCCTTTAGACACATATATTTTGTTACCACTACTGCAGATGGTTCAGATTACCACCCCAGCATGATCCAACTGAAGGGACCAATTGTTTCAGGAATATCATAGAGACCTGATGAGTCTGGGAGGGAAACTGACACAACTGGACAAGCTCATTTAGTTGAGAATTCAAATCTATTTCCAGATGGGGCCTGTGACACCTGAACATAGTCCATGATATTTTGTTTTACTGGATTAGCAGAAAATGAGATACCTAGTTCAGACATTTTCAGTTTGTTCTACAAGGAAAATGAGGCTTTTGTTTTATTATTTCCATAATGTCAGTGGTGTAACATAACACAATTAGGGAACTACAGCAGTATTTTCAATGTTCTTCTCACTGCCCAAATTGGTTTCTCTTAACCATTATTTTTCAAAAAACTTAATAGGAACTATTACAAATTTGCCAACTTTTTTAAAAAGACCTGTGTAACACAAGAATATAATGAGAGAATTACCAAGGAAAAAATACTAATCATAACATATAATGAGTGCCATCAAAAAGTTAGTAGAAGGATAGTATGAAAATATGGAAATGCACATTTTAGGTTTGCTCTCCAAGCCCAGGTTACCCCTTGAACATGTATCTCGCTTGTTTCTTTGCTTGCTTACTTCACTGTATTCTTAAACATATATTTCCCTCCTTTCTAAGCAAGTTTTGTTTAATTAAAAACTATCTTGCTTCAATTAAAAAAGAATGTACATTTTAACCTAGAGAGACTCTAATTAAAAAGAGAGGCCAAGCTCCTTAGAAGCAGTTTCTGTCCTGAATTTTAAGAAATTATTATTCATAACGAAGCAATCATTCACTAACAGTACACTGTGTTCAAATATTTTGTAAAAAATATACAAAATATTTTGTATTAATTTTCATGATAATTTTCTCCATATTACATATTCAAAAATACATATGATATCTACTTCACTGTCTGGTCAATATCAGGAAAATCATCAACAAAACCATTTTTTGGGTGTTATCCACTTCTGTTGATCTTAATTAATCCTTAATTTGGGTAAAACCATACAGGATTACAAATAAAAACTGGCCTGGAGCTGGAGCAATAGCATAGCAGGTAGGGCCTTGCATGCAAACCTGGGATTAATCCGCAGAATCCCATATAGTCCTCCAAGCTTGTGAGGAGTAATTTCTGGGCACAGAGCCAGGAATAACCCCTGAAAGTTGCCACTGGATGTGGCCCCAAAACATAATAATAATAATAATTTTTAAAAAGCTGGCCTTCACAATTATATATAGACCACTGAATCATCATTTCAGTTACTTACTAGGAGGTGTGAAATACTGGGAGATACTTAAAGCGCTATTAAGCATGTCTTACATATGCAGGGCCCAAGTTTGATCCCCAGCACTGTATGGTTCCCAAAGCATTGCTGTGTCAGTCCCAGTAACCTTGATCACTGCTGGGCCCAACCAGCATTACATTGCTGAACCTGATTCTAGTTCTGTTAGGGAAGTATATTGAAGAGTAACCCTAAACTCCCTAAGCATTGCTTGGAAGGCTTCTTGAAAACAAAATATCAGTATTCTTGTAAAATATTAAATATCTGAAATGCAAAAAATAGAAATTCAGCTAACATAAAATTTTTTGAATAGAAAAAGTAAAATTCAGGGCCTGAGCAATAGTACAGTGGTAGGGGATTTGCCTTGCACGCAGCTGACCCAGAATGGACCTGGGTTTGAACCCTGGCATCCCATATTATTCTCCCGAGTCAGAAGGGATTTCTGAGCACAGAGCCAGGAGTCCTGATTGTCACCGGGTGTGGCCCCAAACAAAACAAAACAAAAAAAGCAAAATCCCAATTTCACGCTTTCATGTGTCATCTCTTCCAAGGCATTCCTTTTCAGACAGAAAATCACTATATAGCTCACCTCTACCCACTTCATATTACATGATAGCTCAAGGTCTGTTTTATCTACCAGACTATGTGCCTTTTGAGTATTAGCACTATCTCTTTTAAAGATTGGGGGGGGGGGGCTGGATAAAGAGGGTTTTGAGGCACATTTGGCTATGTTCAAGGCTTACTCCTGGCTCAGTACTCAGGAATCACATTCGGCAGGGCTTGGGCAACCACATGGGTTATAGAGGATCAAACCTAGGTCGGCTGCATATAAGCAAGTGATCTGACTACTGTACTATTGTTCTGACTGCAGCACTGTTTCATTTTTAACTTTTCATACTCAGTGCACAGCATCACTACTAGTTCATAGTAAACATTCAGTAAATGTTTGCTCACTGAATAAACATGAGTTCTATGGTTTTTTTTTCAGGTGCTTAAAACATTCTATTTTTTAGTTCCCATATTTTCTTTTTTTTTCAATATAAATAATGTAATATTTTTATAATATTTTAATATAAATCTTTATTTAAGCACCATAATTACAAGCATGTTTGTAGTTGGGTTTCAGTTATAAACAGAATACGCCCCATCACCAGTGCTACATTCCCACCACCAATGCCACCCTTTTATATTTTTTAAAATATTTTTTTTACCTACTTCCAAAAGTGACAGGATTTTCTTATTCATCAATTTCTATGCTATAAGCTTTTTCATATACAGGTATAAACTACTGCTTATGTCAGGATCATTATTTAGAGTGCCACCTAAAAAATCATACCTACTAGTAGTTCTCAAGACTAACAAGAGCTTTTTCAAAACTAATAAAAGCTTTCTGATTACTGTTTTAAGAAAGAATGGTACTTATATGAACCATATAAGACTATATAGAGTTTTTCAGGAGAATAGTTTTTATTTAGCAATATAATGCTGAAATTATAAGCAATGTTCTTAGTAGAATTAACGTATACATTTATTTACCATATACTTATGGAGTTTCCTTCTCTCAGAATTTGGAAAGTGCCTTATTTAATAAAACATTAAAAGGTTACACCCTTATAGAATATCACACTTTAGTGAGGAAAAAGATACACAAAACTACTACAGCTAACGTATACTGTCTCAGCTTATATTAGAAATGCTCTAAGATCAACAATAAATATTTTAATCAACTTTATATAATTATGGGTTGTTCAGTTAAGCATTCAACTTAGAAACAAAGTTATCAGCATCATTTTCCAGGTGAGAAGTCCAACTAATGAATATCAAAGACATGTAGTATTGTGACATTCAACAGAAATAATTCCTTTTCATTCTAATTTGTTTCCAAAATCAGAAAATTTAACTCATAATAGCAATTGACATTATGTTGTGGTAACCATACCAAAACATTCACTTAGTCTAATATCCTTCATTTATATTCTATATATACACATGAGTTACACAGTGAATTGAACTAACTGATGATCTCTAAATTTATTTTAGATTAAACTAGTATAGTTAGACATGAAACCTGAAAAGAAATCCAATAGGTACTCATTTCCAAACTTTTACATTTGTCATCAATCACAGTTTAAAAAACCCCACTCAACAATCTTATCTGTGATGTCTACAAATCTCTCATTTTCACATATTGGCCTGTTCCTTTGCAGTTCTGTAGAAATAAGCAAGTGATGACACGACAACTATTTGCATATAGTCCACTGATCATAAATACTAGTGCAGTAGTTTTCTACTGAATTTAGGGTGTAAGTTTGAGGTTTAGTTACTTGGTATTAAAAGCATCAAATAAATAATGCAATTAAAATTTATGACAAACACCCATGGATAAATGTGGTGATGAAAATCTAAAAAAGATCAGAGATGGGAACTCAAACAATTTTACTTAGATAATCTATGACAGGTGATAGAAAAATTGTGGCTAAACTCAACATTTTTTGAGCAATAAATCGCCTAATTAATTCTCTTATAATTTAATATATCAGAAGGTAATTCAGTTGTAGTATATTTGGGGGAATATATTGCTCTAACACATTTTCAAAGAATATTTACCCAATTTGCCTTAATTGTAATGATGGGGCTGTACATGAAAGTAGCCAATTTGTTCTTTATCTGAAGAAATGTCATATTTTAATACTTTTAAATAATATGCCTTAAATTTTATTTTGAATAAGCATCAAATATAAGTATCTTATATTTCAGAAATAGTTACATTCTCTTTCTCCCATTTCTTTTTCTTCTTCATCTTTATTAAAATGAATTCCTAGATGTTTCTACCCAGGTCTTTAATATCATTTCTCTTTATTTTCATGACAGTAACTTAATAACATGATGGCACATTTTAAAAATTGTGGACTGAAATATCCTATGATTCTTCATAGCCGTTCTTCATTGAGAAATAGCTCTAAAGCCTTAAACAAGGCCTTTATTTTGTGTTTTAAAAAGTGTCATAAGGAGTTAATAGGACACAGCTGTACTGGCTCTTTCTAATAAGCAGCTTCTGTCGCTTTGGTCACCACAGGTGTCTCTGTAACCTGCAAACTCTTATTACTAGTGTATCAAAGTTGTGCTACTTAACAGACTTCTTTAGTAAAACATAACAAAGCAATTACATGGCTGTTGATTGCCAGTCATAAAAAAAAACCCTCAAACACTATTTTTCAAAAGAAACTACACTGCAATTTTTTGTCATTGTAAAATAAAAGGAACTAAGGAATTAAATGGAGGATAGAACAAAATAACAGCAGGTAGTCTGCTGAACTTAGCTACTACAGATGGTTTAGAAATAGTGTTTCCTTCTCCATCAAGTAGTGGATAAAAGGAAAGGAGGAGATTCCTTACTGCCAGTGAATGGCAAAAGATTTAGCCAAGTCTCCACTCTATGTATTTTGCCTCATGAAAGACCTTCGATACTGCATTTTTATATCTGTTTGTGGCACAGCTTTTCATCACCTTTAACTGAGTGTGAATAATAACCTGGTTTAATTTAAACAAATACAGGTGCATACGATCTTTATTTATGTATAACAGGGAACATTTCCAAGTCAGAACGAAGTCATCCTATGAAATTTCTAACCATTTGCTTAAAGAAATGAAGTATTAGATGAGAAAAATTACTTCAACATTCTTTTGGTTCACATATAAGGGAAGAATCATATTTCATTTCCCATTTACATAAGACAAAATCTGAATGATGAGCAAAATTCAATGAGTCATAAAATAATAAAGATATGTCATGATTTCTAAGTGTTCAATAATCATTTAAATTAGGTAACTACAACAGGCTTGCCTTGAAATGAATTAATTTAATCGCCCTGTTCGTAAACCAGCAGTGATCATGACTGTATTAACACACCCAAAGTAGCATCCTAGGATATTATGGTCACATGTGTAATTAAACATGATGAAATATAATATCTAATAGAAAAATCATAGAGAAATAATACGAAGAATTATACATAATTGAAAGATCTTATGATTAACAAACTAAGTAAATTTAGCTTGACAGCTAGGGAAAGGATTTTTTTTCCCTATTGAGAATATGGATGTATTGCTGGCTGTGTGCAAAAGAATGTGTGCAATAAAGCGATTACATCAATTAGCATATGCTAGAGTTAAGCTATTACCAGCTCTACTGGTCTGGTCCAGAATTTCCTGCCTTTCTGTACAGAAATTATTAAAAATAAACTTACTACTACTAAGATTATGTTACACTTGCCTCATTTTTCAGAACATAATTAAAAACATGTTTTTTCTGTAAGTGTTCCATACACTAACAGATAGAGTATATAGAAATGTACTATATCTGTCCTGTTTCAAAATGACAACAATATAGTTTAGGTTTTGGGTTATTCTTGAATTAAAAATTAACTGTTACAAAATAATGGATATTTTCACAATTCTAAACAACAGCATATAAGAACTGTAACAGATTGTATCTAATTTATAGTAAAGGAAAATAATTTAGTGCTGAGAATAAAAATGTTATGATGCTAAGACATTAAACACAATGATGACATATTAAAAAAAAGTCAAACTTAAACTTGTGAATAGCAATATTACCTTGCTCTGTTGGTATCCTTTGTCATATCCCATGCCCAGGTTATAAAATTTTGACTCAGATAAGAAACAATAGATTCAGCACAAAGCATTTGTGAGCAGAACACATTAGTTAATACACTTTCATCATGGTGGAGGTAGATAGCAAGAAGCTTTCTCTGAAATGAAAAGAAAAGAAAAGACTTGTGAATTTAAATATTCACTAAGGTAAGATCTGTTGAATTTTTGGCCTGCTTAATCAGTAAATAAAAAAACAAAGGCAAACATGTAAATTCCTCTAGGATTATTTGACACTTGGAGTTTCTAAAACAGCTACATATATAAATATATTTTTCTTTCTTACACTTTAAAAATAGAATTACATTCAGTTAGGGTGCTGTCCAATTTTTTTAACATGCAATCTCCAGTAGAAATTTCAACAACTTTACATATTTTAGCAATAGAATTGTATTTTCTTTAAATAAAATGAATTTATCATTTTCATATTTTATGCATCTTTTCTACATAGGAAAAATTAATTTTCAACTATAAAATTATAAAGAGAAAAATAGTTATTAAAATTGGATACCACTGAAAGCAGAGCCAGATGTAACCCCTAAGTATTGCCAGGGGTGACCCAATAACTAAAACAAAGCAAAACAAAACAGAATTAGATACCAATTCTTTCATAGTCTTTTATGCTTTTAATCTGAATAGTCTTTTCTACTTGAAAAAAAAATGTAAGAAATTAAGTTTTGTTATAGGTAATGTTAAAGCCCCTAATATGTCCTTATTTAAAAATAAATAACATCTGCCATTTGTACAGATTATAGAAAAATATTTATTTCACATAAATTCTAGTTTATCTCAAAAATATACAATGTAGTTTTCTACACAGTTTTTTGTTGTGTTAAAGTTGTTTTCAAGAAGTGACATGTGTTCTCTTAAAAGTGTCATTTGTCATAACAATATTTTTAATAAATCACTGATACTAAAAACTGAAATTGAGCAACATAATTTGCAACATGTCAGCTTTAATAATGACAAGGACTGCAGATTAAAGAGTCTAAATTGCTCTTGGCTAACTTTCCTTTCTACCTTTTAAAGGAGTTGAGCTTAAGAATAGTCAGTCATCAGGAAACAAACACAAAATTTTATGGTAAAGGCAGCAACAAATAAAACCAATCTGAGACTCTGACAAAATTTTCAAATAAGTTCTGTCTTTTCCTTCATATTAAGCATGGGTGTGAAGACAATAATGAATAATTATGTGATTCTAACAAATAAAGACACTTATAGAAAAAAAAAGTCATGTCAATGAAAGATTAATAAGGCTGAAAGCTTGAAAAACTCTGAAAAGCAATATAAATTATAACAATAAAGTAAATAAACCTTAGAAAATTGGTGCCAAAGACAAAACTTTTACTAGATAGAATAGCCTAAGGTTTGATAGGTACCACACAATTATAAAGACACCTTACAGGAGCAGAAATCACTTGTTACTTAAATACCCATTATGTACTTTAATCCCCCACACTAAATGTATAAAATAGTACTAACCTTACTAGCATATGAGAAAATGAAGTTTAGTAGGTTAACTTGTCTTATACTTCAAAGCTAATAAGTAAACAGCATATTCATTTGGAATCCACTTTGACTCCAAATATAGTGTTTTTTTTTTTAATATTTACTAATAGCAGGGAAATCAAATACACTATAACCAAGGCTTAGAGTGTTCACAAATATGCCAGACTAGCCACTTATAATGCCTCTGAGATGGCATGTTGTGGGAAGGATGGGATTCCTGAGTAAAAGCTTAGTTACTTTTAAACAGTTGCTGTAACTGTGTGCCAATTCATTTATTCATCATTCAAAAGGCATCTGTTGAAATACTCTATGTCAGGCCCAGCAGGAAGTGGAGGTGATAAAAAGGTGAACAAGAAAAGCCTACTGGATTTCTTCATCTCTGTTGATGTCTACAGATAACAGTATCTGACTTCTAGAAACTTTGTAATCAGATACCCACAAATTCCTACTCTTCCTTCAAGGTTCAAAGAAAATGCTTCCAGGAAATCAACCTGTATTCCTTCAGGCAGAGTTAAGGATTTCCTTTTCTGGGTCTCTATCTCTTTAGTAAAATTTAGTAAAATTTACCCTCTAGGCAAAGTCATTCAAGGATGAAGACTGGGTCTCTTATAGTCATCCTTTTATCCCTAAACTAGCAAAGGTCTCAAAACATTTGATTTAAAAAAAAAAAAAAAAGAATGAAAGTGGCAAAAAAGACAACAAATAGCAGCAGCAGCAAATGCCAAAACACTTTTAGTAAACTAGTCTAGAAATCTGCTACACTAGGGAAAGAAAGTAAACCAAGCGGCAATGAGAAATTCGGAGCTCCTCTTCATAGGCACTTTCCAGCTGAACAGACAGAAGGATGTTAACCTCTAATTCTGCCTGATCGTATCTCAGCAACTACATTTAATGAGACACTGGGAACAAGAGAACTGCCCACTTTTAAAGAAGCATATTTCTAATCAAACAATGGCTAGGGCTAAATCTTTAAAAATGCCTATTTTTCTCAAGAACACTGCAATGGGACATTTAGACTTTGGTCAAGAGATTAGTGATTTACATTGCTATCTCACTGATTTAATTTTAAATGCTCTTCCAAACCAAATACACATGTGCTGAAGAGGCTACTAAGAAACCCAACATGCAGTGTCCCCTAGAAGTACAGCCTATAGTGTTGACTGAAACTAAACTTGGAAATCCAGGGCACTAATGCACAATATCAAGCAATAAAACAGCATCTCTTTGGCAATATTTAATTTAAAAAAGAAGAAAGAGGCAGGCGAAGATCAGGCACTGTCTGTTTTGGAGGATCAGCCATTCTGCATTTCAAAGCACTGGTCCCTGCAATATCCAGGTTACTGTGCTAGAATCTCCACTATTATATCGAAGTTGTGAGAGGGAGGGCAAAGATGTGTTTACTCAGTGATTAGGCCCTTAGAATAAGCCTCTAGCTCCTAGAGAGACAGCTCACCACTTATTCATTTGGGCCAATTCACAAAGCCTAGGAAGATTAAACATCCATGCTGAGAAGACAAGCGAATGCAGACGGTGAAAAAGAAATAAAAATTCTTTAAAAACTCTGAGATGACTTCATTATTTTTCCACAAGGAAACTTTAGGAAAGTGTTTAGTTAGAGAAAAACCCACATTGACCTCTCTCTAAACCCTTAATCTTTCCTTTGTGGTGGCATTGCTTTGTGGTAAGCGACTGGCTCGCCTTGCCCCTCTTTTCACTGGAAGCTGAGAGAAAAAAGGCTCTGGAGAAACAGTTTTCGTTCCAGGGACACAAACCCCTGACACTGTTAAACATGAGATGCCAGGAAAACACTTTAAAAAAAAAAAAAACCCACTTTACACTCTACAGTGTGAGAAAGAGGATGATAAAAAGTATCAGAAGAGAACCTTCATTCAGGCTGTGGTTACTGCCATAATAGTTTTCAAAAGAAAAAATAATAATAAAAATTAATAAATTATCTTTTCTCTCTAACATGATAAGTTCAAACAATTACTTTCTATTGTTAGTATGGTAGGGTAATAAGAAAAATAGAAAATATTTGATAATATACAAATGTTATGAAATGGGCTCCATTGATGTGATTAAATTAAATTACAGACACAACCATATGAGCTCCAAACTAGAGTGTCCCTATTATTTTGCTGAGCTCAACTAAATAAACACAAACCCAGTGAGAACTGGCTTCAGCATGTCAAAAAATCTGCTGTTGTTAAAAAAGGGGAGGGGACATTGGGAAAACAAGTCAGAATGTTTTGTTTTCTATTACTGTAACCATTTTTCTCTTTGGCCCATTAATAATTTAATTCAAAAGCATTTAAAAAGTGCCTAGCTGTTAGGTGTTAAAATATAAAAGTTCCTAGCTTTTTAGCTAGAGGAGGGTGAAGAAGAGATTTAACTGCAGTATCACATAAATGGGAAGATCAGGGTATTCAAAGAACTCTATTTGTCCTTTCTAACTTGGCAGTGTGCTTGCAAACCTGGAAGATGAAAAAGGCAAATAGCCCAAGCACAATCTTTTGCAGATAACCCCTTTGTGATTTAGGCTTTGGTTATCACAGTGTTAAGTGTTAAACTTTATGGTAACTGAAACTGTTTTGCCATTTACCAGTGATTTGACCATGGAGAGTAAGAACGATGAACAAAGTAAAGTACTTATAATATTAGGCCCACGGTAGGTACTAAATGAAAAGTAGCTGTCAGGATGAAGATTCCTGAGCTATTTGTACACAATAAAGGACCTAAAAACAATTTCAAGAGAACCATGACAATGCATTTAATGTTTTTTTAGCTCATTTGTTTTCCTACTGAAAATAATGTTTGGGGTATTCAGTTGTGTTTAAGGACCTCATAATTCTTCGCATTCAAATTCAGGAACAAAGGTTTCAATTTAATGCATAGGAAATACCACGTTGACAGCAACCAAAGTTATAGCAGTTATTGTATTTACACACTGAGTATCAGAAACAGAATGTTAGACTGGGAGGAAAAGAGCTGGTTAGGTTCCAAAATAAGCTAGCCAAAGACCAGATGCTCAGAAAATATTTGCTGATGGACTGTAGAGGTGTCTTGCTTCATTTAGAGCACAATAGCACCCATAATCTGTGTTCAATGATTTTAAAATTGACATGACAAATATTTTTTCTAAAAATGGCAGTTTATAGTTTTTTAGGTAAAAAAACAATATCCTTTGTGTAAACTGGAATTGGACATTACTTTTTCCCTTCCCATTTCTCTTTAATTTTCCAACATTATCATTACATAATAATCATAATCATCAGTATTATAACTTTATATATTTTTGGAGGGCCATGCCAAGTAATACTTCTAGATTTTTGCTCAGGGATCAAACTTGGTTGGCCATATGAAAGCCAGACATTTCCATCTTTGCACTATTTATCTAACCCTTATAAATTATTATTACTATTATTATTATTATTTTGCTTTTGAGGACACACCCATTGACACTCTTGGCTATGCACCCAGAAATTGCTCCTGACTCGAGGACCATATGGGACACCGGAGGATCGTACCAAGGTCTGTTCTAGATTGGTTGTGAGCAAGGCGAACATCCTACTACCGTGCTATCACTCTGGCCCCTATAAATTCTTTTTTTTTTTTTTTGGTTTTTGGTTTTTGGGCCACACTCGGCAGTGCTCAGGGGTTACTCCTGGCTCCATGCTCAGAAATTGCCCCTGGCAGGCACGGGGGACCATATGGGGCACCGGGATTATAAATTCATTTTTAAAGCTAGTTTACTGGTATAAAAACTGACAGATATCTTCAACCTATATTTATCTATTATCAACATCTTGTCATTTTTTAGTTTACTTTCTTTTCCATGCTTTTTACCTATTTATAAAGTTATGTTTATAACATATAAAGTTTTACCCATAACACATAGCTGTTACATACATAAGACACTTCCACCCTAAAAGCTTTCATATATGTCTATTTCAAAACAAGGACATGAGACCAGAGAAATAGTACAGTAGGTAGTACCAAGACTGTAAGTCCTGAACATCTTCATATGTGGTACAGAAACAAACAAATCCTCCCCAAATACAAACAGAAAAGAACAATCCAGATATATGACTGTTTCTAATCACATCTATGATATTATTACAAAATAAAATTTAATGAGGAGGCCATATTCAAATTTCTTTACCATCACCTTTGTAGCTATTATTGCTTTAAATCTAGGATCTAATTAAGATTATCCTGGTATACTTTTCATCGCACAACTCTATTTGTATATATGGAAGTTCACAGGCAATGCTCAAAGTCCAAAAGAAGCACAGAAAAGTGCAAAGTACAGAGGTGGGCAGTATGAAAACACACTCTTTTACCTTCTGCTTTGCCACCTCAAAACTATGTGGTTTTGGAGACTATATAGTGTTATAATCTATTTAGCTAAGTAAGTGTGGTAATATAAGTGCTATAATACAGGAAATCCAAAGTGTAAATGTATAAATATTAGAATGGTCCTTGATTTAGGAAAATAGCATTTGATATTTTTACTTTATTTTGTTCTGTTTGGGGAAAGTCCTAAACTGTGCTTAGGAGCCACACTTGGCAAAGCTTGGGGACCATGTGATTCTTAGACTGAATTGAGGTTAGTTGACAGAATATAAGTGTCTTAATAATGTTACTACTCTAATAGCCCCTGAATTTTAAATTTCGATTATATGATAGTAAGGAAAAGTGGGGGGAAAAAAGCTAAGACATCACGTCAAGACCCAGTGCATTAAAATACTTTAAGCAAGTAATTTTTCTAGAGTGAGAGATTATAGAACTGATTGATTTATGGAAATAATGACTGAAACTGCCTTTTTTGACCCGCTGAGATAATTTTAGGGAACCAAGAGATAGAAATTAACGAGAAAGTTTTCAAAAAGAAATAGTGAGCAACTGAAGATAAGATGCCTGGACAGTCTTTTTCCTCTCCCTTCCTGAAATTGATGTTAAGATAATATACTGAAATTATGAGGATACAGACATATTTAAGTCTCACAAAAAGAGAAAACAGTTCTGTATTTGTTGAAATTATAGGTTGAACAAAGTCTAAGTAAAACCAAACTCTTCATGAAATAAGCTCACAGATGTTCAGTGGGTAAGGAGCTTCATTTGTTATCACTGTTCAGACTATATCTAGCCCATGAAGTTATCTATTTCTAACAAATAACAACATGTGAATAAAGTCTTTATAAAGAAGGAAGGTCAAGAGACCTACAGGTAAGAAGACAGGTTCTGTGTGAAGTCTGCAAGAAGAAATATTCAGGCAAGAAAGTAGAAAGTTTAAACACACACAAAGATCTCATACATAATTATGGTTAACTCACTCAATTATTAGAAGTAGCAAAGACTATAGTTTCTAAAAGTTTTCTATTTTTTTCCTTTGAAAAAGAAATCTTATTCATTTAAGATGGACTGATGCATGACTAAAATGAAGACTGTATTTCTCAATTTCTTTTTTGAACAAATGTAGCTATGTATTAAGTTTTGGACAATATAAAGCTAACATGTCATATCAGGGGTAGAAAATTACCAGCCCATGTGTCATGTAAGGCCCATGCAAACACATGATATGGTCCCTTTACACGATAGAACAGATATTAGTTGCCCATGGCCCGAATTGTATGGCTCACAAATGTTGTTATAAACATTAATGCTTTTAGCAAAAGAAAGATTTTTGCTAACTCCTATTTATAGCAACCTCTCATTGTCATCCAGAATGAAGACAAAACCTGAATTTTAATAGAGTGAAAAAAATTACAGAAGTAATCTCTCTCAACTTCTAATTCTGTAATAGGCCCAATGAGGTTTGAATAGGTTACACCTAAATTTCTTAAAGAGAATTTTGTGAACTTCTTGCATAGAAATTGACTTGTATTTTGTTCAAGCCATTAGAAACTTAATTTTTTTTGTTACAAGAAACCAATGTAATCCTATATTTAAACATATTGACTGTTATAAATCCTTCCTCATAGATGCAAAAGATAGGCTATGGAACTATACCATTTACCTAAAACATATGAGGAAGACATTTATAGATTAATTCTCAATCCATTAGAAAAACATCCACAACTAGGGAAACGACATGCATTTTAGTAGGAATTTTTTTTTTTTTTTGGTTTTTGTGCCACACCCGGTGACGCTTAAGGGTTACTCCTGGCTATGTGCTCAGAAGTCGCTCCTGGCTTGGGGGACCATATGGGACACCAGGGGATCCAACCACGGTCCAGTCAGTCTAGGCTAGCACAGGCAAGGCAGGCACCTTACCTTTAGCGCCACCGCCCGGCCCTTAGTAGGAATATTACTAAATTAAAAAAAAGTGTGGAGGGGGGCCAGAGTAGAGGAGCAAGCGGTAAGGTGTCTGCCTTGCCCACACTAGCCTAGGACGGACCACGGTTCGATTCCCCAGCATCCCATATGGTCCCCCAAGCCAAGAGCAATTTCTGAGCGCATAGCAGGAGTAACCCCCTGAACATCATCAGGTGTGCTCCCCCCCCCAAAAAAAAGTGTGGAGGTTCCTCAGAAAATTAAAACTAGAACCATCATGATCCAACAACTCTACTTCTGGGTATTTATCTGAAGAACAAGAAAACACTAATTTAAGTAGCTGTAATGAACTATCTTCACTGAAATATTATTCACAATGGTTAAGATATGGAAATAACTTAAGTGTCCATAGATGGATGAAAGGATAAAGATGATGGGATGTGCATGCACATACAGTAGGCTATAAAACAAAGAATCCATAACAAAATGAGTGTACTGTGATAGAATTCTGCTAAATAAACCAGATGGAGAAAGATAAATACTGAAATACCTACGAATGTACTCATTTTTGAAAGATAAGGCATTAAATCAAATTAGCAGAAAAAAATAATTTTCCACACCACAATGGGTTGTATTTTTCTTTTTGCTTTATGGAGTTAAACTAGACCTGAATACTGTCAGGTAAGGACAAAAACCAAACAAAAACTTTGTATTCGTAGTAGATTTTCATGTTTGATGATAAATAACAAAACTAATATAAAACCAGCATCCTATTGAAATGCTCTACAGAGAAAGTTCAGAATATATTAAGGTAGGTCTATTGCAAAAATAATACAATTCTCTACAGTTTTGTTAACACTCTACAGAGATATGAGGAAAAAAATAATATACTAGAAGAAACATGTACAAACAAAGCCACATGAAGTTAATAGGCTATCAAAATTAGAGACCAAATTTGCAAAGTATATTATGCTCTCACTACACTTACAATTTGCTAATCATTGTCTGATATTCCATAGTTATACATATTACTTACAAATATGCAAGGTGGTTCAATTTCAGTGTCACTGATTTCCACCTTCAGCCCATACAACAAACAACAATCACATTATTCAATATTACACTACTGAAGTGTCAACATATTGCTGGTTCTGGGTTTAAGGAACCACATTTGATGCCAGAAACCAATTTTAGCTAAGAAATAGGCAAGGCAGGGCCTTATTCATACTATTTCTGAGGCATATGTTACAGTTTTTAATTCTACCATATTTATTCGAATATAACGTGCAACCCTAATTTTGTTTGACACCATGCATTGTAATTGACAAAAAAAAGTTGCTCAATACGTGCAGCCATGATAAAAATCATTTATTGACAACATAAACTGGTATAAACACATACCAAAATAAAATTACCGGTAACAATATTTATTTAAAATGCTCCCAAGTCAGATTCATCATCAGATACACTAAAGAGTTGTTCCCATTCTTCTCAAGTTAATTTTTCATCAGTGTCCCAGTTGGCAGGAACATCTGTTTCTCCAGTTTCTTCACTTTCTCTGAATTTCTTCTGAATTCCACAGCAGGTTGTCTTCTGTGCCATCCACTTGATTGCTGATGCCTGTCTTCAAAAAACTCTTGATGATCATTTCTTTTGGTATGTCTTCCCATAATGTTTGAACCCAGGATGTCATGAGAGATAGACCAGGTTTCTTGAGGTGTTTTTTTTTCTTCGCCCTCGTGTACAGTGCACGCCTGGAAAGGGGGCAGTGCAAACTCACAATTCGTCTGTGCCCTCATTGGACCGGTCGCCCCTGCCACCCCACCCCAGCCCTACTTTATAACGCGCACCCAAACTTTGATTTCTTTTTTTTTTTTTTGGTAGAAAATTCTGCGCGTTATACTCGAATAATTACAATATAAAGTAATGCTGCTCAAAGAGACTGAATTCCTGGAGTAGCACATAGCTAGTAAATATGGAATCAGAATTTAAAAATAAGTATTCTGTAAGTATTTATTGTATTAAATAAACATTGCTTAAGACTAGGTAGAAACATTTTTTTTCTTTTTGGTTTTTGGGTCACACCCGGCAGCGCTCAGGGGTCACTCATGGCTTTACGCTCAAGAAATAGCCCCTGGCAGGCACAGGACGCTGGGATTTGAACCACTGTCCTTCTGCATGGAAGGCAAATGCCTTACCTCCATGTTATCTCGCCAGCCCCTAGGTAGAAACACTTCTTTAGCTTACATATAAAATATTTCGTAATGTGATTTAATCTTTAAAAATAAATGATATGAACAGTAATTACACTCTAGGGCCAGAGAGGGCCCCTTTGGGAAAAATGAACATATACAGATGAAGTATATTAACTGAAATCAGACTTATTTTTGATATTTTAATAAATTTGATTATTTTAAAAATATGGTTTAATGGCTCTGAAGAAGTTTGTAACAATAAACTAAGAAAGAAGTTTTTACACAGCAGCATATCTTAAAAGTAACTTAATGGCTAGCTAAAAGGGCTGAGTATATGCTTTGCATGAGAGATTCCTGGGTTTATTCTCAGTATACATTCCTCTGAGCACCAGAGGACACCCCAGCCAGAGAAATGGGAATACTCTTGGAGAAATACCATGTGTAGCTCCAAAAATCACACACCTTGCCAAAAATAAATAATAAATAAACCCACAAATCTAACAATTTTTTTTCTTTATTTAAACATATTGATTACATATACGATTAGGTTTTGGTTATGTAAAGAACACCCCCTTCACCAGTGCATCATTCCCACCACTAATGTCCCAAGTCTCCCTCCCTCCCACCCCACCCACACCTGTACTCCAGACAGGCTTTCCAGTTCTCTCATTCATTCAAGTGATTATGGTAGTTTTCTGTGTAGTTATTTCTATAACTGCACTCACCACTCTTTGTAGTGAGTTACATGAAGTGAGCTGGAAGTTCCAGCCCTCTTCTCATTGTCTCTGATGATTGTTGCAAAAATGACTTTTATTTTCTTTAAAACCCATAGATGAGACTATTCTGTGTGTGTCTCTCTCTCCCTCTGACTTATTTCACTCAGCATGGTAGATTCCACGTACATCCATGTATAGGAAAACTTCATGACTTCATCTCTCCTGATAGCTGCATAATACTCTATTGTGTATATGTACCAGTTTCTTTAGCCATTCGTCTGTTGAAGGACATCTTGGTTGCTTCTAGAACCTGGCTATTGTAAATAGTGCTGCAATAAATATAGGTGTGAGGAAGGGGTTTTTGTATTCAATTTTTGGGTTCTTAGGGTATATCCCTAGGAGTGGAATAGCTGGGTCGAATGGGAGCTCAATTTCCAGATTTTGGAGGAATCTCCATATCGCTTTCCATAGAGGTTGGACTAGACAGCATTCCCACCAGCAGTGGATAAGAGTTCCTTTTTCTCTACATCCCCGCCAGCACTGATTATTCTCATTCTTTCATGATGTGGGCCAATCTCTGTAGTGTGAGGTGGTATCTCATCGTTGTTTTGATTTGCATCTCCCTGATGATTAGTGACAAGGAGCATTTTTTCATGTGCCTTTTGGCCATTTGTATTTCTTTTTTATCAAAGTATCTGTTCATTTCTTCTCCCCATTTTTTGATGGGGTTAGATTTTTTTTTCTTGTAAAGTTCTGTCAGTGCCCTGTATATTTTGGAATATTAGCCCCTTGTATGATGGGTGTTGGATGAATAGTTTCTCCCACTCGGTGGGTGACTCTTGTATCCTGGGCACTATTTCTTTGGAGGTGCAGAAGCTTCTCAGTTTAATGTATTCCCATCTGTTGATCTCTGCTTCCACTTGTTTGGAAAGTGCAGTTTCCTCCTTGAAGATGCCTTTCGTCTTAATGTCATGGAGTGTTTCACCAACGTGTTGTTCTATATACCTTATGGTATCAGGTCTGATATCAAGGTCTTTAATCCATTTGGATTTTACCTTCGTACATGATGTTAACTGGGGGGTCTATGTTCGCTTTTTTGCAAGTGGCTAAACAGTTCTGCCAGCACCAATTGTTGAAGAGGTTTTCCCTGCTCCACTTAGGATTCTTGCTCCTTTGTCAAAAATTAGGTAATTGTATGTCTGGGGGACAGTGTCTGAGAACTTAAGTCTATTCCACTGATCTGAGGGTTAACAACTAATATTTTTAAAAAAATTTTGTTGATATGTTTTAAAATTTTTTATTGGGTATATCTGATACATAAAATGGAGAATTAAAGATAGATTCTAATAATAGTAAGATTCTAATAATAGTAGTGCTGATAATATATAACCTAGTAGAAACATCTACTTACAGAAGTGTATTGGTATAGATTAATAATGGTAAAACATACTTTTTATAATTTTTTATTATTGGGAATTCTCAGTGATACTCAAGGATACTCAAAGGAAACAAATCTGAGTTAGGCATATGCAAGGCAAGTGCTCTACTGTGTATGGTCCATATTAAAAAAAAATTTTTTTTTTTGCTGAACTAAATAATTGCTTTTAATAGAACCTACTACTTAAACTGAAGTATGTTGGGGCTACATCCACTAATGCTGAAAGATTATTTCCATCTTTGTGCTCATGACTGATGCCTAGAGATGCTCAGGGAAACATAGGTATTGCTAGAGATCGAACAGATTGAACAAGGATCTGCTTTGTGACAAGAGTCATATCCCCTTTTTTATGATTCCTATGTACCTTACTAAAGAACATTCACATATTGGGTAATCATGGTGATTATGGAAAGAGCTCTTCTGCAACTTCAGTTAAGGAAGGTCATCAAAGGCTCTCATTTTTTAAAGATACAATATAATCTTTATACAGCAAGTATAATTTAAATGACAGGTAATGGCAGGGAACGAAACCTTGCCCCTGCAAATCCTTCCAGCCTTATTCCTTGCAATGTAACTTTTCTGAAATTCTATGCTTCATTAACACCATTGGGTGAGGTTGTTTAGGCCACACTCAATTTGTCTTTGCTGTGTTTTTTCTTTTTTTCTTTTTTTTTTCTAATATGGAACGCTTCACGAATTTGCATGTCATCCTTGTGCAGGGGCCATGCTAATCTCTGTATCGTTCCAATTTTAGTATATGTGCTGCCGAAGCGAGCACAGCTGGTTTTTTTCATGTTTCTTTTATTTAGAATTCTGTTACTTTGCGCAAGCATATAATAATCAGTTCAGAGGTAATGAGGAAGAAAATTTTTTCCTGAACTTCCATGTAAAATAATATTTTCTTTGCTTTTTAGTATGTTATATAATATGGATTGTTTATATTATGTTATCTTTCCTACTAGCCTGTAAGCATCTCAAAGATAGGAACTTCTATATTCTAGAACTGCAACTGGCACATATTTGTGGCTGAACTAAACAAACATTTCTAATAGAGCCTAGTTTCTTCTTAAACTGTAGGTCACGAAAAATTTGGTAACAGTAAAATGTTTCTACAAGGGAAACAACCAAAAAACCCCTCAAAACTAACAGCAAAATGAAAAGAAAGTGTTTCTGGTAGGGCTCGCCCAGGTTGCATTTCATAGGAGAAAATGGGTCACAAGTGGACTATTTAAGGAGTCCTGCCTAAAGTTAATCACAATCAGAAATGAAAATGCTGCCACAATCTCACTTTTTTAAAAAAAAACCACAGACTCAATAATGTGTGTTAGAGAAGTTAAACCTCTATTTTAGACAGTATTGTAAATTCCTCAAGAAAAAGACAGAAAAAAACCATGAGCACTCTGACCGTCAAGTGCTCTCAAATGAAATCAGTTTGAAGCAGTTTTCATTAAGATGGAATGAATGTGGCATCGTGAGAAACACTTTATCAAATGTAGTGTTTTACTTAGTGATTAACTATATACCAGCTGATGAAGCTCCCCAAATCCTCTGTAATCCCACCACTCCAATAAACATTTAATGAGTATATAAGTTCAAAAAGCCTAGCAGAGGATTTAAACCTTCAATCTTGTTTTTATTTACTCTTGAAACTCAATTTCTCACTTCAAGTGAGAATGCTGATGCTTAAGGCTCATCTGTTGCTCTGGCAAAATTAATGTACCTCCCACAGTTTAAATTAAACGTGATATTTAAGATAAAAGAAATTTAGGAAGACTGCCACAGTAGCGGTCACACATGTTTTAAAAAATATTTAACATCAGCAAATTGTTTTCTTAAAAATGTTTTATTCAAAAGTTGAAAAATTAGTATTGAAAAAGATCCAACACTTAAATGTGAAATCTGAAAAGGTTTAATAAT
>PVKC010009299.1:0-27035 GCA_004027635.1 Crocidura indochinensis
CCTTTCTCTCCACATCCCAGCCAACACTGTTTGTTTTCATTATTTGTGATGTGTGCCATTCTCTGTGGTGTGAGGTGGTACCTCATAGTTGTTTTGATTTGTATCTCCCTGATGATTAGTGATGCGGAGCATTTTTCATGTGTCTTTTGGCCATTTGTATTTCTTCTTTGTCAAAGTATCTGTCCATTTCTTCTCCCCAATTTTTATGGGATTAGATGTTTTTTCTTGTAAAGTTCTGTCAGTGCCTTGTATATTTTGGATATTAGCCACTTATCTGATGGGTACTGGGTGAATATTTTCTCCCTCTCAGTGGGGGACTCTTGTATCCTGGGCGCTATTTCCTTTGAGGTGCAGAAGCTTCTCAGCTTAATATATTCCCATCTGTTAATCTCCGCTTTCACCTGCATGGAGAGTGCATTTTCCTCCTTGAATATGCCTGTAAGTCTCAATGTCCTGGAGTGTTTTGCCTACGTGTTGTTCTATGTATTTTATGGTTTCAGGTCTGATAATAAGGTCTTTCATCCATTTGGATTTTATCTTCGTACATGATGTTAGCCGGGGGTCTAAGTTCAGTTTTTTGCAAGTGGCTAGCCAGTTGTGCCAACAACAATTGATGAAGAGGCTTTCTTTGCTCCATTTAGGATTTCTTGCTCCTTTATCAAAAATTGGGTGTCTGGGGAACATTCTGTCTGAGTATTCAAGCCTATTCGACTGATCTGAGGGCCTGTCCATGTTCCAATACCATGTTGTTTTGATAGCTATTGCTTTGTAGTAAAGTTTAAAATTGGGGAAAGTAATTCCTCCCATGTTCTTTTTCCCAATGATTGCTTTCGCTATTCTAGGGTGTTTTTTGTTCCAAATAAATTTGAAAAGTGCCTGATCCACTTCTTTGAAGAATGTCATGGGGATCTTTAGAGGGATCGCATTAAATCTGTATAATGCCATTTTGATGACGTTAACCCTGACAATCCATGAGTAGGGTATATGTTTCCATTTCTGCGTATTCTCTCTTATTTCCTAGAGCAGAGTTTTTCTTTGTATAGGTCCTTCACATTTTTAGTCAAGTTGATTCTAAGTTTGTGTAGTATTATTGTGAATGGAGTTGTTTTCTTAATGTCCATTTCTTCCTTATTACATTTGGTGTATAGAAAGGCCATTGATTTTTGTGTGTTAATTTTGTAGCCTGCCACCTTGCTATATGAGTCTATTGTTTCTAGAAGCTTTTTGGTATAGTCTTTAGGGTTTTCTAAGTAGAGTATCATGTCATCTGCAAAAAGCGAAAGCTTGACTTCTTCCTTTCCCATCTGGATTCTCTTGATATCTTTTTCTTGCTTAATCACTATAGCGAGTACTTCCAGTGCTATGTTGAATAGGAGTGGTGAGAGAGGAGAGCCATGTCTTGTGCCAGAATTTAGAGGAAAAGCTTTTAGTTTTTCTCCATTGAGGATAATATTTGCCACTGTCTTGTGGTAGATGGCCTTAACTATATTGAGAAAGGCTCTTTCCATTCCCATCCTGCTGAGAGTTTTGATCAAGAATGGATGTTAAACATATCAAATGCTTCTCTGCATTTATTGATATGATCACGTGATTTTTATTTTTCTTGTTGTTGTTGTTTATTTTTCTTGTTGTTGATGTGTATTATGTTGATAGATTTACGGATGTTAAACATACTTGCATTCCTGGGATGAAACCTACTTGATCGGAGTGGATGATCTTCTTTTTGTGTGTGTGTGTGTGTGGTTTTTGGGTCACACCCGGCAGTGCTCAGGGGTTAATCCTGGCTCCATGCTCAGAAATTGCTCCTGGCAGACACGGGGGACCATATGAGGCACCGGGATTCGAACCAATGACCTTTTGCATGAAAGGCAAAGACCTTACCTCCATGCTATCTCCCGGGCCCTTGGATGATCTTCTTAATGAGGCATTGCATTCTATTTGCCAGAATTTTGTTGAGGATCTTTGCATCTGCATTCATCAGTGATATTGGTCTGTAATTTTCTTTTTTTGTTGTTGTTGCATCTCTTTCTGGTTTAGGTATCAAGGCGATTTTGGCTTCATAAAAGGTATTTGGAAGTGTTTCTGTTTTACGACTTCATGAAAGAGTCTTGCCAGGATTGGTAGTAGTTCCTCTTGGAATGTTTGAAATAATTCATTAGTGAATCCATCTGGGCCTGGGCTTTTGTTTTTGATCAGACGTTTGATTACCGTTTTAATTTCATCAATTGTGATGGGGGTGTTTAGATATGCTACATCTTCTTCCTTCAACCATGGAAGATTATACGAGTCCAAGAATTTATCCATTTCTTCTAGGTTCTCATTTTTAGTGGCGTAGAGCTTCTCAAGGTAGTTTCTGATTACCCTTTGAATCTCTGCCATATCAGTAGTGATCTCTCCTTTTTCATTGCTAATACGAGTTATCAAGTTTCTCTCTTTCTTTGTTAGTTTTGCCAGTGGTCTATTAATCTTGTTTATTTTTTCAAAGAACCAACTTCTCCTTTCGTTGATCTTTCAGATTGTTTTTTGGGTTTCCACTTCATTGATTTCTGCTCTCAGCTTTGTTATTTCCTTCTGCTTCACTATTTCTGGGTCCTTTTGTTAAGCACTTTCTAGTTCTATGAGCTGCGACATTAAGCTACTCAGGTAAGCCCCTTCTTCCTTCCTGATGTGTGCTTGCAAAGCTATAAATTTTCCTCTCAGTACTGCTTTTGCTGTGTCCCATAAGTTCTGTTAGTTTGTATCTTCGTTATCATTTGTTTCCAAGAATATTTTGATTTCCTTTTTGATTTCATCTCAGACCCACTGGTTATTCATATGAGGCTGTTTAACTTCCAGGTGTTAGAGTTTTTCTTCTTTGTTCCTTTGGAATTCACAAATAATTTCAGAGCCTTGTGGTCAGTAAAGGTAGCCTGCAAATTTTCTATCCTCTTGATACTTTTTAAGATATGTTTTATGTGCCAGCATGTAGTCTATCCTGGAGAATGTCCCATGTACATTGGAGAAGAATGTTTATCCAGGTTTCGGGGCATGGAGTGTCCTATATATATCCACTAGGCCTCTTTCTTCCATTTCTCTCCTCAGGTCCAGTATATTCTTATTGGGTTTCAGTCTGGTTGACCTATCCATTGTTGACAAAGCCGTGTTGAGGTCCCCACAATTATTGTGTTGCTGTTGATGTTATCTTTCATCTTTGTCAACAATTGTATTAAATATTTTGCTGAACCCTCATTCGGTGCATATATGTTTAGAAGCGTGATTTCTTCCTGCTCTACATACCCCTTGATGAATATATAATGTCCATCTTTGTCCCTTACAACCTTCCTGAGTATAAAGTTTGCATTATCTGATATTAGTATGGCCACTCCAGCTTTTTTATGGGTGTTGTTTGCTTGGATAATTTTTCTCCAGCCTTTTATTTTGAGTCCATGTTTGTTCTGACTATTCAGGTGCGTTTCTTGTAGACAGCAGAAAGTTGGATTGAGTTTTTTGATCCATTTAGCCACTCTGTGTCTCTTAACTGGTGCATTATTCCATTGATATTGAGAGAAAGAATTGTCCAGGGATTTGATGCCATTTTTATATCGAAATTTGGTGTGTCTTTTGGTTAGCCTTGTTTTAAATTAGGTCTTTCAGTTTTTCTCTTAAAAGTGTTCTTGAGTCTGTAACGTTTCTGAGCTGTTTTTTGTCTGTGAAACCATGTATTTTTCTGTCAAATTGGAAAGTGAGTTTTGCTGGGTACAGTATTCTAGCTGAAGCATTCATTTCATTCAGTTTGTGACAATATCCCACCAAGGCTTTCTGGCCTTGAGTGTTTCTGGTGACAGGTCTGCTGTAAATCTAAAGGACGTTCCCTTGAATGTAATTTTCTTTTTTGATCTTGCTGTTTGCAGAATTATGTCTCTATCTGTGGGATTCCTCATTGTGAGTAGGATGTGTCTTGAGGTATTTTTTTCTGGGGTTTCTTTTGGCTGGTACTCTTCGGGCATGCAGGATTTGATAACATATATCCTTTAGTTGTGGAAGTTTCTCTTTAATGATGTTCTTGACCACTGATTCTTCCTGGAAATTTTCTTCCTGTGACTCTGGGACTCCAATGATTCTTAAGTTGTTTCTGTTGATCTTGTCATAGACTTTTCTTTTCATCTGTTCCCATTCTTTGACTATTTTTTCCATTGTTTGTTCGTTTGTTTTAAGTTTTTTTCCAATATCTCCTGCTGTATGGAGTTGTTATATATCTCATCTTCCACAGCACCAATTCTAATCACAGCTTCTTCTACCCTGGTGTTGAGATTATCCATTTTGTCATTCAATTCATTTACTGAGTTTTTCAGGCCTGTTAGTTGACATGTTATTTCAGTTTGGAGTTTTGTGATTTCTGTCATCATATTTTCTTGGTTCTTATTAGTGTTCTGTTCAACTCGGTCCATGGTTTCTTTGAGTTCTCTCAGCATCTTCCATATTGGTTTTCTAAAGTCCTTATCTGAGAGATTAATTAGTTTGTTGGCAATTATCTGGGCATCAGAATTGTCATCTTTGTTCTCTATGTCTGACGCTGGCCTGCTTTTTTCCCCATAGTAACAATAGTATTGTGTGTTATTCTATGTGTTGCAGTGGTATTCATTGGATAAATGATGTAAGCAGCCACACACCTCTGGTTCCGCCCTTTCTGGGTGTGTCGATTTGCCTACAAGGAGGTGGAGTCCTCCGTGGATGAGGCCTCAGACAGGATCAAATCTAAGGCCCAAACACGCAGCAGAGAAGATGTCCAGAGAAAAAGAAGACAGTGATCCAGCACAGTCCTCAGTGTGATTTTTTTTTAATTCTTGCTGTGATGATGCTCTTTCCTTAGAAAGAGTGCACGGCCGCCCTAGAATGGAACTCTAGGATAGCGAGTTTTTTTGGAGCCGAATTGGCCCACTCCAAGAGGTTTGGGCAACAGGAGAGGAGAGAGTAACACAGACAGGACTCACAGTTTTTCACAATTAGGCTCACTAAGCATGCGTAGATTCGCAGAAATTCCCAGCCTGACCTCACAAACAGTGGGCCTGGCTTTTGTAAATTATTCGCTTCTTGCTGGTTTTTTATGTTATGGAGGTGTTCCTGGGCATTCCCACCCTAGAATGGACATCTGGGAGAGCGAGTTTTTTGCAGCCGATTTGGCCCATCTCAAGATGTTCAGCCAACAGGAGAGGAGAGAGTAACACACAGATAGGACTCACGTTTTTTAGCAGTTAAGCTCACTAGGCAGGCGTATATTTGCAGAAATTCCAAGCCTGCTGTCAAAAAAAGGGGACCTGGCTTTTGCAAAGTACTCGCTTCTTGCCACTTTTTCATGTTATGGAGGTGTTCCTGGGCGTACCTGCACTAGAATGGATGTGTGGGAGAGCGAGGTGGTTTTTTTTGGGGGGGGGCCAGACCTGGTGAGTCTCAGGGGTTACTCTTGGCTATTCGTTCAGAAGTCGCTCCTGGCAGGCATGGGGGACCATATGGGGAACCGGAGGATCGAACCGTGGTCCATCCTAGGTTAGCACAGGCACCTTACCTCCAGCCCCACCGCCCGGCCCCAAGAGCGAGTTTTTTTTGGAGCCGATTTGGCCCACCCCAAGAGCTTCAGGCAACAGGAAAGGAGAGATAACACACAGACAGGTCTCACAGTTTTTTGGAGTTAGGCGTAGATTTGCAGAAATTCCCAGCCTGATGTCACAAACAGGGGACCTGGCTTTTGAAAGTCCTCGCTTCTTGCCTTTTTTTCATGTTATGGAGGTGTTCCTGGGTGTTCCCTCCCTAGAATGGACCTCTGGTAGAGCGAGTTTTTTGGGAGCCGATTTGGCCCACTCCCGAGAGGTTCGGACAACAGGAGAGGGGAGAGTAACACACAGACAAGACTCACAGTTTTTCAAAGTTAGGCTCTCTAGTCAGGCGTAGATTTGCAGAAATTCCCAGCCTGACATCACAAACAGGGGACCTGGCTTTTGCAAAGTACACCCTTCTTGCCTGTTTTTCACGTTATGGACATATTCCTGGGTGTTCCCTCCCTAGAATGGACATCTGGGAGAGTGACTTATTTGGAGCCAATTTGGCCCAATCCCAAGAGGTTCAGGCAACAGGAGAGGAAAGAGTAACATACAGACAGGACTCACAGTTTTTCAATGTTAGGCTTACTAGGCAGGTGTAGATTCACAGAAATTCTCAGCATGACATCACAAACACAGGACCTGGCTTTTGTAAAGTACTCGCTTCTTGCCGTTTTGTCACGTAATGGAGGTGTTCGTAGGCATTCCCGCCCTAGAATGGACCTTGGGAGAGCAAGTTTTTTTGGAGCCGATTTGGGCCACTCCAAACAGGTTCGGGCTACAGGAGAGGAGAGAGTAACACACAGACAGGACTCACATTTTGCAAAGTTAGGCTCACTATGCAAGTGTGTATTCACAGAAATTCCAGCCTGATGTCACAAAGAGGGGACTGGCATTTGCAGAGTACTCACTTCTTGTTGTTTTTTCTCATATGAGAACTTCCTGGGCATTACCGCCCTAGAACGGACCTCTGTTTGATCGAGTTTTTTTTGGAGCCGATTTGGCCCACACCGAAGAGGTTCAGGCAACAGGAGAGGAGAGATTAACACACAGAGAGGACTCACAGTTTTTCGCAGTTAGGCTCACTAGGCTGGCGTAGATTCATAGAAATTCCCAGCCTGACGTCATAAACAGGGGACCAGGCTTTTGCAAGGTCCTTGCTTCTTACCAGTTTTTCACATTATGGAGGTGTTCCTGGGCGTTCCTGCGCTTGAATTGACCTCTGGGAGAAGGAGATTTTTTGGAGCCAAACTGGCCCACTCCCACGAGGTTTTGGCAACAGGAGAGGAGAGAGTAATACACACACAGGACTCACAGTTTTTCATAGTTAGGCTCACTAGGCAGGCATAGATTCGGAGAAATTCCCAGCCTGAATCACAAACAGGGGAATTGGCTTTTGCAAAGGACTCACTTCTTGCTGGTTTTTCACATTTTGGAAGTGTTCCTGGGGGTTCCCGCCCAAGAATGGACCTCTGGGAGAGCGAATTTTTTGGGAGCCGATTTGGCAAACTCCCAAGAGGTCGGGCAACAGGAAAGGTGAGTAACACACAGACAGGACTTGCAGTTCTTTGCAGTTAGCCTCACTAGGCAGGCATAGATTCGCAGAAATTCCCAGCCTGACATCATAAAGATGGGACATGGCTTTCGCAAAGTCCTCGCTTCTTGCTGTTTTTTTCACATTATGGAGGTGTTCCTGGGCATTCCTGCCCTAGAATGAACCTCTGGAAGAGCGAGTTTTTTGGGAGCCAATTAGGCCCACTCCCAAGAGGTTAGGCTCACTAGGCAGGCGTAAATTAGCAAAAATTCTCATTCTGACGTCACAAACAGGGGACCTGGCTTTTGCAAAGTATTCGCTTTATGTCATTTTTTCATGTTATGGAGGAGTTCCTGGGCGTTCCCACCTTAGAATGGACCTCTGGGAGATGGAGGTTTTCTTGGACCCAAATTGGCCCACACCCAAGAGGTTCGGGCAACAGGAGAGGAGAGAGTAACACACAGACAGGACTCACATTTTTTCGCAATTAGACTCACTAGGAAGGTGTTCATTCGCAAAAACTCCCAGCCTGACCACAAAAACAGGGGACCTGGCATTTGCAAAGTCCTCGCTTCTTGTCAGTTTTTCACATTATGGAAGTGTTCCTGGTGTTCGCACCCTAGAATGGACCTCTGGGAGAGCGAGTTTTTTTGAGCCGATTTGGCCCACTCCCAAGAGGTTCGGGCAAGAAGAGAGGAGAGAGTAACACAGACAGGACTCACAGTTTTTCGAAGTTAGGCTCACTAGGCAGGCGTATATTCAAAGAAATTCCCAGCCTGAATCACAAACAGGGGAACTGACTTTTGCAAAGGACTCGCTTCTTGCTGGTTTTTCACATTTTGGAGGTGTTCCTGGGGGTTCCCAACCTAGAATAGACCTCTGGGAGAGCGAATTTTTTGGGAGCCGATTTGGCAAACTCCCAAGAGGTCGGGCAACAGGAAAAGAGAGTAGTACACGACAGGACTCACAGTTTTTCACAGTTAGCCTCACTAGGCAGGCGTAGATTTGCAGAAAATCCCTGCCTGATGTCACAAAGATAGGACCTGGCTTTTGCAAAGTCCACGCTTCTTGCTGTTTTTTCATGTTATGGAGGTGTTCCTGGGCATTCCTGCCCTAGAATGGACCTCTGGGAGAGCGAGTTTATTGGGAGCCAATTAGGCCCACTCCCAAGAGGTTAGGCTCACTAGGCAGGCATAGATTCGCAGAAATTCCCAGTCTGACATCACAAACAGGGAACCTGGCTTTTGCAAAGTATTCGCTTTATGCCATTTTTGGAGGTGTTCCTGGGCATTCCCACCTTAGAATGGTCCTCTGGGAGAGCGATTTTTTGGGACCCAAATTGGCCCACACCCAAGAGGTTCGGGCAACAGGAGAGGAGAGAGTAACACACAGACAGGACTCACAGTTTTTCAAAGTTGGGCTCACTAGGCAGGCGTAGATTCACAGAAATTCCCAGCCTGCTGTCACAAACAGGGGACCTGGCTTTTGCAAAGTATTCACTTCTTGCCAGTTTTTCAGGTTATGGAGGTGTTCCTGGGCGATCCACCCTAAAATGGACCTCAGGGAGAGCGAGTTTTTTTGGAGCCAATTAGGCCAACACCCAAAAGGTTTGGGCAAGAGGAGAGGAGAGAGTAACATACAGACAGGACTCACAGTTTTTCAAAGTTAGGCTCACTAGGGAGGTGTAGTTTTGCAGAAATTCCCAGCCTGACGTCGCAAACAGGGGACCTGGCTTTTGCAAAGTACTCGCTTCTTGCCGGTTTTTCACGTTATATAGATGTTCCTGGGCGTTCACGCACTAGAATTGACCTCTGGGAGAGGAATTATTTTTGGAACAAATTGGCACACTCCCAAGAGGTTTGGGCAACAGGAGAAGAGTGAGTAACACACTTACAGGACTCAGAGTTTTTCGCAGTTAGGCTCACTAGGCAGGCCTATATTCACAGAAATTCCCAGCCTGACGTCACAAACAGGGGACCTGGCTTTTCCAAAGTACTCGCTTCTTGCCGGTTTTTCACGTTATGGAGGTGTTCCTGGGTGATCCGCCCTAGAATGGACCTCTGGGAGAGCGAGTTTTTTTGGAGCCGATTGGCCCAATCCCACGAGGTTCTGGCAACAGGAGAGGAGATAGTAACACACAGACAGGACTCACAGTTTTTCTCTGTTAGGCTCACTAGGCAGGTGTAGATTCGCAGATTAACAGCCTGACGTCACAAACAGGGGACCTGGCTGTTGGAAAGTACTTGTTTCTTGTTGGTTGTCACTTTATGGAGGTGTTCCTGGGTTCCTGTCCTAGAATGGACCTCTGGGAGAGGGAGTTTTTTTTTGGAGCCGAATTGGCCCACTTTCAAGAGATTCAGGCAACAGGAGAGGCGAGAGTACCACAAAGACAGGACTCACAGTTTTTCACAGTCAGGCTCACTAGACAGGCGTAGATTCACAGAAACTCTTAGCCTGACATAGAAAACCAGAACACTGCATTTTCATCTCTGAATTGGGTCTATGGTCACTTGTAAAGCAAATCTGAAAAAGCCGTAGGGAAAACACTAAGATCACTGTAAAAATGTTCTAGATTTGGAAACATAGGAGAGGAATGAAGATGAAACTTATAAAACACAGCCGATACCAATATTGCGACGAAGAAATCCAGAAAATAGGAATATTTTAGACAATGGATTCGAATAGAAACAGAGTACACTCAAATCAGACAAGAATGAGAAGTATCATGAAGAACTCCGCATTTACATCTCTTATTTGGGTCAAAGGTCACTTGCAAAGCTAACGTAATCTGTAGGAAAAACACAAGATCACTGCAAAATTGTTCAAGATTCGGAAACAGATAGAAGAAAGAACAAGAAACTTAAAGAACTTAGCTGAATCAATTTATGAGATGAAGAAATACAGAAAAGAGGAACATTTTCACAAAGGATTCGAATAGAAACACAGTGCACTCAAATCAGAAAAGAATGAGAAGTATCATGAAGAACACTGCATTTTCATCTCTTAATTGGGCCAAAGGTCACTTGTAAAGCAAAAGTAAGTAATCTGTAGGAAAAAACACAAAGATCATAGCAAAATTGTTCAAGATTCAGAAACAAATAAGAAAGAGCAAGAAACTTAACGCAGATGAATCAATTTATGAGATGAAGAAATACAGAAAACAGGAACATTTTCACAAAGAATTCAAATAGAAACACAGTGCACGATATCAGAAAAGAATTAGAATAATCATGAAGAACACTGCATTTTCATCTCCGAATTGGTTCAAACGTCACTTGCAAAGCCAAAGTGAAGAAAGCTGTTGGAAAAACAGAAAGATCACTGGAAAATTGTTCAAGTTTCGGCAACATAGAAGAGGAATGAAGATGAAACTTATAGAATACAGCTGATACAAATAGTCAGACGAAGAAATACAGAAAACAAGAATATTTACAAATTGGATTTGAATAGAAACAGAGTACATTCAAATCAGAAAAGAATGAGAATCATGAAGAACACTGCATTTTCACCTCTTATTTGGGTCAAAGGTCACTTGAAAAGCAAAAGTAAGTAATCTGTAGGAAAAACACAAGATCACTACAGAATTGTTGAAGATTCAGAAACGAAGAAGAAAGAACAAGAAACGTAAAGAACTCAGCTGAATCGAATTATGAGATGAAGAAATACAGAAAAGAAGAACATTTTGGCAAAGGATTCGAATAGAAACACAGTGCACTTAAATCAGAAAAGAATGAGAAGAATCGTGAAGAACACTGCTTTTTCTTCTCTTATTTGCATCAAAGTTCACATTTAAAGCAAAAGTGAAAAAGGTGTAGGAAAAACAAAAAGATCAATGCAAAATTGTTCAAGATTCACCAATGTAGAAGAGTAATGAAGAAGATACTTATAGAACGAAGTTGATATAAAAATATGACGAAGAAATACAGAAAACAAAAATATTTACACAATGGATTCAAATAGAAACACATTACACTCAAATCAGAAAAGAATGAGAAGAATCATGAACACAGCATTTTCATCTCATATTTGTGTAAAAGGTTACTTCTACAGCAAAAGTAAAAAGCTGTAGGAAAAACACAAAATTGTTAGATATTTGGCATTGTAAAAGAGGAAAGAAGAAGAAACTCACAGAATGCAGCTTATACAAATAATGAGATGAAGAAATACAGAAAACAAGAATATTTACACATGAATTCGAATAGAAACACAGTGCACTCAAATCAGAAAAGAATGAGAAGAATTATGAAGAACACTGCATTCTCATCTCCTAATTGGGTCAAAGGTCACTCCTAAACCAAAAGTGATAAACCTGTAGGAAAAACACAAAGATCACTACAAAATACTTCAAGAATCGGAAACAAAGAAGAAAGAACAAGAAACTTAAAGAACGCAGCTGAATCAATTTATGAGATGAAGAAATACAGAAAAAAAGAACATTTTCGCAAAGGATTCGAATAGAAACACAGTGCACTCGAATCAGAAAAGAATGAGATGAATCATGACGGACACTGCATTTTTAGCTCTTGTGTCTAAGGTCACTTCTACAGCAAAAGTGAAAAGGCTGTATGAAAAGCACAAAGATCACTACGAAATAGTTCAAGATTCGGTATCGTAGAAAAGGAAAGAAGAAGAAACTTACAGAACGCAGCTGATACAAATAATGAGATGGAGAAATACAGAAAACAAGAATATTTACACAATGGATTCGAATAGAAAGACAGTGCACTCAAATCAGAAAAGAATGAGAAGAATTATGAAGAAAACTGCATTTTCATCTCTGTATTGGGTCAAAGGTCACTTGTAAAGCAAAAGTGAGAAACCTGTAGGAAAAACACAAAGATCGCTGCAAAATCGTTCAGATTCAGCAACGTAGAAGAGGAATGAAGATGAAACTTATAGAATGCAGCTGATACCAATAGGTGCTGCTTGGTACAAAAAGCCTTGACTGGAATAAAAGTTCAGATGAAAACCAACCACAGAGACTGAGTGTGCAGCCTGTCATCCCCACCCCGAATAGCACCAGCAACACAGTATGACACCATATGTTTTTGTATGGGCACAGTAAAAAAAAGGGGGGGAACCATAGACACAGAAACAAGATCTTATATTGTAGGGATAAGAACTCACACTTTTTATAGCAGAAGGGTGCCTCCCAACCTGAACATGTGTCATGTGGATACAACGAAGTCTCCAGGAGATTGGACAATGTATAATGCTTTGGGGAGTATTGCCATTTAAATGATGTTAATCCTGCCAATCCATAAGCAGGGTATGTGTTTCCATTTCCATATGTCCTCTCTTATTTCTTGGAGCAGGGCTTTGTAGTTTTCTTTGTATAGGTCCTTCATGTCTTTGGTCAAGTTGACTCCAAGATATTTGAGTTTGTGTGGTACTATTGTTAATGGAATTGCCTTCTTGACTTCCTTCTCTTCCCTATCATTATTGGTGTATAAAAAGACCATTGATTACTGTGTGTTAATTTTGTAGCCTGCCATCTTGCTATATGAGTATATTGTTTCTAGAAGCTTTTGTTAGAGTCTTTAGGGTTTTCTAAATATAGTATCATATCATCTGCAAACAGTGAGGCCTTGACTTCTTCCTTTCCTATCTGGATTCCTTGATATCTTTTTCTTACCTAATCGCTATAGCAAGAACTTCCAATACTATGTTGAAGAGGAGTGGTGACAGTGGACAACCTTGTCTTGTACCAGAATTTAGGGGAAAGGCTTTTAGTTTTTCTCCATTGAGGATAATATTTGCCATTGGCTTGTGGTAGATGGCTTCAACCATATTGAGAAAGGTTACTTCCATTCCCATCTTGCTGAGAGTTTTGATTAGGAATGGGTGTTGGACCTTATCAAATGCATTCTCTGCAACTATTGACATGATAATGTGATTTTAATTTTTCTTCTTATTGATGTTGTGTATGATGTTGATAGATTTACAGATGTTAAACCATCCTTGCATTCTTGGGATGAAACCTACTTGGTAGTAGTGCATGATCTTCTTGATGATGCATTGGATCATATTTGCCAGGATTTTGTTGACGATCTTTGCATCAGCGTTCATCAGGGATATTGGTCTGTAATTTTCTTTTTTGGCAGCATCTCTGTCCAGTTTTGGTATCAAGGTGACGTTGGCTTCATAAAAGCTCTTTGGGAGCGTTCCCATTTTTTCAATTTCATGGAAGAGCCTGGCTAGAATTGGTAGTAGCTACTCTTGAAAGATTTTTAAAAAATCATTAGGAAATCCATCTGGACCTGGGCTTTACTTTTTGGGCAGATGTTTGATTACAATTTCAATTTCCTCAGTGGTGATGTTAGATAGTGGTGTTTAGATATTCTACATCCTCCTTACTTAAATGTGGAAGGTTATAAGTGTCCAAGAATTTTTCCATTTCTTCTAGGTTCTCATGTTTAGTAGCATAAATTTTCTCAAAGTAGTCTCTGATTACCCTTTGGATCTCTGCAATATCTGTCGTGATCTCCCCCTTTTCATTTCTAATACGGGTTATCAGATTTTTTCTCTCTCTTTCTTTGTGAGTTTTGCCAGTGGCCTATCAATCTTGTTTACATTTTCAAAGAACCAACTTCTGCTTTCATTGATCTTTCAGATTTTTTTTTCTGTTTTCCACTTCAGTGAGTTCTGCTTTCAGCTTTGTTATTTCCTTCTGTCTCCCTATTTTTGGTTCCTTTTGTTAGTCATTTTCTAATTTTTTGAGCTGTGTCATTAAGTTATTCAGGTATGCCCCTTCTTCCTTCCTGATGTGTGCTTGTAGAGCTATACATTTTCCTCTCAGGACCGCTTTTGCTGTGTCCCATAAATTCTGGCAATCTGTGTCTTCATTATCATTGGTTTCCAGGAAAGTTTTGATTTTGTTTTTGATTTCATCTCAGACCCACTGGTTTTTCAGTAGCAGGGTGTATAATTTCCAATTGTTAAAGTTTTTCTTCTGTGTAGCTTTGTAGTTCACATCTAATTTCAGAGCCTTGTGGTTAGCAAAGGTAGCCTGCAAGATTTCTATCCTCTTGATTTTATGGAGGTATGTTTTATGTGTCAGCATGTAGTCTGTCCTGGAGAATGACCCATGTACATTGGAGAATAATGTGTATCCAGGTTTTTTGGGATGGAGTGTCCTATATACCTCTACTAGTCCTCTTTCTTCCATTACTCTTTTCAGGGCTAGTATGTTTTTTGTTGGTTTTCAGTCTGGTTGACCTATCAAGTGTTGATAAGGCCGTGTTGAGGTCTCCCACAATATTGTGTTATTATTGATTTCTTCTTTCAGATTCATCAGTAATTGTATTAGATAATTGTATTAGATAATTTGCTGGTCTCTCATTGGGTGCGTATATGTTTAATAGTCTGATTTCTTCCTGTTGCACATATCCCTTGATTAGAATATAGTGTCCATCTTTGTCCATTACCACTTTTCTGAGTATAAAGTTGGTGTCATCAGATATTAATATGGCCACCCCAGCTTTTTTGAGGGTGTTATGTTCTTGGATGATTTTCCTCCAGCCTTTGATTTTGAGTCTATGTTTGTTCTGACTATTCAGATGTGTTTCTTGTAGGCAGCAGAAGGTTGGATTCATCTTTTTGACCCCTTTTGCCACTCTGTGTCTTTTAATTGGTGAATTTAGTCCATTCACATTGAGGGAGATGATTTTCATAGGATTTTATGTCATCTTTGTAGATAAGTTTGCTGTGTTTGTTGGTCTCTCTTGTCTTAGAGTATACCTATCAGGTTTTCCTTTAGGCTGGTTTATCATTTGTGAACTTTCTGAGCTGCTGTTTTTCCATAAAGCTATGTATTCTTCCTTCAAACCTGAATGTGATTCAGGCTTTGTGCAGTATTCTCTGTGAGGCATTCGTTTCATTCAGTCTTGTCACAATATTCCACCATTGTCTTCTGGCCTTGAGAGTGTCTTGTGAAATGTCTGCGGTAAGTCTTATGGATGCTCCTTTGAATGTAATTTCCCTTTTTATCTTGCTGCATTCAGTATTCTATCTCTCTGTGGAATTTGTCATTGTAATGAAGATATGTCTTGCGTGTTTTCTTTGGGAATCTTTTAGCTGGTACTCTTCAGGCATGCAGGATTTGATTGCATGTAGTCTTTATTTCTGGGAGTATCTCTTTGATGATGTCTTTGACAGTTGATTCTTCTTGGAGATCTCCTACCTGGGTCTCTGGGACTCCAACGATTCTTATGCTGTTTCTGTTGAGTTTATCAAAGATTTCTATTTTCATCTGTTTGCATTCCTTGAGTACTTTTTCTATTGCCTGTTTGTTTGTCTTAAGATTCTTTTCCACTTTCTTCTGTTGTGTTGAGTTTTTCTGCATCGCATTTTCCAGTACTCTTATTCTCTCCTCAGCTGATGATACCCTGCTGGCAAGGCCATCCATTGAGGTTTTCAGTTGAGCTACTGTGTTTTTTAGATCTGTTATTTCAGTTTGGTGTTTTCTGATTTCTGTCTTTGTGTTCTGTTCAGATTGATTTATGCTTTCTTTGACTTCTTGAAACATCTTACATATTAGTATTTTAAGTTCCTTGTCCAAGAGGTTAATCAGGTGGTTGGAATTTATTAGATCATCTGAGCTTTCATCTTCATTTTCTGTGCATGGGGTTTGCCTGCGATGTTTCACTATTGTCACGCTTGTAGTGTGGTTTTTCCTGCGTGTTGTGGTGGGGTTTATTGGTTAGAAAGAGTGCGTGGCCGTGAAGCAAAGCAGTCGTGCTCTTCTGCTGCCACTAGTTGACAGACAGGCAGAGCAGGAGAGGTTTCCCTTGAAGTCCTCAGCATGGATAAAGGCACAGCAGCGCAGAGTCTCCAGAGGCCAGAGAGCTCAGCTTATTGAACAGCGACCCCCACAGCCAGAAGTTACTTACAGGCAGCTTCAGAATGCAGTTTTTTCTGGGTTTGCTGGGGAAACCTTCAGGATTCAAAGACACAGGCAGACAGGCAGAAAGAGGAGAGTTTTTCTTACCCTTTTCATCTCCAATGATGGTGGAATGGATGCTCAATCTACAAGAAGCTGTAAAGTGGAGACCAGTTGCACTAGCATTCTGGGGGGTAATGGAGGGAGATATGGGATACATGCTGGGAGCAGGGGTGGAGGAAGGACAGCACTGGTGGTGGCAATGCCCCTCATTTGTTGTCACTATGTACCATAAATAATGCAGTGAAGGATTTGTAATGCACTTTGGTCACAATAAAAATTAAAAATAAAGAAAAGAAAAGAAAATGAAGTGGTATATTGAAAAATATGATTCTCAAGGGAGACTTCTGAGACCTTTTAAGAGTTCTGGAAGAGATTGCCTTATTTTTACCTCTATTTTCTAACTTAAATATATGTATTTATTTCTCTTGAGACAATCTCATACTAGTATAACCAGAAGGAGCTTTACTCATTTTTTGGAGGGAAACAGCTGATGGCTGATGGCTGATGTGTTTTCAACTGAATGGAAGGGTCAACCAAAGAAAGATGGAAGAAGAGTGAAATTCTATTTAAATAATTAATAAGGAGAATAGGTGAATTGTGTTCTCTTGGGAATATGTAAGAGCTACAATATGAAAACATTATCAAGGAAGATCTGTGCTGGAATAGTCAAGGAAACGGCTCTTTAGTATAGTGGTCTTCAACCACTAGTCTTCAACTATAGATTCTGCAGCTTGAAAATCACTGGTCAAATTGCCTGGGTCTATAGACTGGCCTGCAAGACAGGTCCAGTCTAAAGGTGTATAAAAGTTGAAGAAAACTGTTTTAGATGAAGGAAAAGCTAGAGTTTGACTTTTTGGAAGAGCTTTTCTGCCAGGAGTGTTGAAAGTAGTAAAAGCTGAAGGAAAACCCTGGTTAGAGTGATTTTACCCAAGCAGAAAGAAGCTCTTGGGTGAAAGGATACCAAGATGATTTCCCCATGGATCCCAGCGGCTGGGATGAGATGGAGAAAGGCTAGAAGTGTGGGGAGTAATTAACTGACCTTGAGTGTTTTTTCATGGGATGTGGTAGCATGCCACTGGCTTGAAGTGACATCTGTAGACTATGCCTTCATCAGAGTTTCTGTGGAACATAGAATTTGTATCATTTTATCACATTCCTGTAGATTAGGTAGCATATGTCCTATTAGACAAATCTGACTCCTAAAGAAAAATCTTCTGATTACTTCGCATCTTAGAGTCGTGTTCCATCCACCTCTTCCTTATCTTCAATCCGACATTTTTCATGAACTGACCCCAATCCCACTTTATTTCCTGCATCCCACGTCAATACTGTCTAAATGACCACAGACCTCAACATTAACCCCTTCCAATTCTGAAACAGCTGTCATACCCCATAGGCCTATGCCGTTTGCGTTAGGTAAAGGAAAGAACGGGTTAAGTATGGAGGTTGGTCATTCTGGTTTTTAAAAAAGGAAGGAGATGGGGGGCTTCTAAGTAATAGCAGCAAAACCTATTCACTTATCTCCCATTCAAACATCTCTTTGGGGTCGTCACAAAACCTTAAGACCTTGTATTCAAGCCCTTGAGTTTCACCTTCTTGGGAGCATGAATGTGGCGGGCGCCTCCCTTGGATAACACGCAAAGTAGCTACCTAGATAAGGTACATGTCTGATCCTGTGGGGCGACAGATTTCTGTGAGGCGGCGGCGCGGCGGAAGTGGTTCCGCCACACTTCCGGTGTCCGGGCTAGACTCTCGCCACACTTCCTGTTGCTCCGATTCTGCCGGGCTGGGGCTGGAAGGGCGAGGTGGGCTGGTCCCGGAGCCGGGGGCAGGCGGAGGCGGCCACGGGGCAGGCGTGGACGCGCGTGCCGTCACGGAGGAGCTTGTCTGGCCGCCAAAGCCTAGAGCAGGCTGCTTCGGTAGCCGCGCCTCCCGCCCTGCGTCCGTCCATCCCGTCTCGGCCCCGCCGCGCGGCACCATGCCCGCCGTGGACAAACTCCTGCTGGAGGAGGCCTTGCAGGACAGCCCCCAGGTACTTAGCTCCCGCGCGCGCCCCGCTTGCCCAGGCCCGAGAGACCTGTCAGTTCCCGGTGGAAGCCGTGCGGACACAGGGGCGGCTCGGGCGAGGACGGGGAGGGCCCGGAGCTCGGGACAGCCCATTTGGGCCCGCTGCAGAGCCGGGACAGCGGCCACCACGGCCCGGTCCTTGATCCGTTGGCAAACTCTGCAGATATGGAGGCGCCTGCCGGTCTAAACTGAGGCGCAATCACTTCCTCACCGAGCGCCCCTGGAAAAGAAAAGAATTGAAACATTGTTTTGAGCCTCGGTTTTGTCATCTGTAAAATAGGCACAGTCGTTGAATCTGCCGCCTTGAGTCGTTAGAGTTTAGTCCGAAAATGCCTGCCAACTTGCTCGCGGGCCAGGAAAGAGGCCGTGTTAAAAATGAGGACCGGCCGGATTGAAGGCCAGGAGAGGTGTCCGCAGTGCCAGCTTCCCTTTGGCAGCGCGGACATGACTGGCACCTACCCTACTTGTCGGCGCCCAGGGGCCCTTCATTAACTCTCTCGGACTTGCGAACTAAACTTGCTCAGGTACTCTGCCATGGAAACTCGGTGCTTTGTTCTGCACAAATCCCCACCCCCAACCCTGCCTCTTCTTTGCTCCGGGCCCTCAACCCTAGGAACCTGTCTGTCCCCCACGGGGTGCAGATTCTGAGAAATGAGAGGGAGGTTGCACCTGTTTACCTTTTAGATGTGGCTCTTCTCTTTCGGGGTCTTTCCTTTTTGCAATGATGTGTGCTGCCCACCCACCCCCTGGGGCTGATGGCGCCACACTTCGGCTCCTGAGTTCCATGTTAGTGGACAGAAGGCCCATGTGCACTTGAGTTGTGCTGGATTCTTTGCCATCTTACCCCCATCGAGGCAGGTGAGAGACTTAAGCAAGCAGTGATTTTTTGTTTTCTCAATGATGTGCGCTGGTCTGATGGACTTCAAAGGTCCCCTTCAAGTTCCTAAATTCTAGCATGTCTTTGGGAGTAATTTTGTCTTCCTAACATCTTCTTTGTGGAATCTAAAGATAGTAATGTGGATTTTTCCTTCCTTCCTTCCTTGTTTCCTTCCTCCTTCCCGCCTTTTCTCCCTCCCTCCGTCCGTCCTTTCTTTCTTTCTTTTCCTCAGGGTTTTCCTCCTGACTCTGTGCTCAGGGATCACTCCTAGTCAGACTCAGGGGACCATATGGAGTGTCAGGGATCAAACTTGGTCAGCTACATGGAAGACAAGCACCATACAGTAGTATTGCTCTATGTCTACTAATGTAGAATTTCTAATGACATCAGTTTGTAGGGAAATTTTGACTTATATTTTAGTGGGAGAACCTGAGATGGAAAATATTGTGTTTTTCTAACTGAACTTTATGATTGAATAGAGAGGTTGCCTAACTCTCCCTGTATTTTGTAGGCCACTGCTAGTGGTCCTCAGGGATTTCTCCTGGCTTTGGTCAGAGATCACTTTATGGTGCTCAGGTGGGAATGGGTGATAGGTGGTAATGGTTGGGAATCATATGTGGTGCTGGAGATAGAATCAGAGTCTGCCACATGCAAGACAAAGGACTTAACGCCTGTATTCTTTCTCTTTCTGATTTTTAACTACTATCCATTTTACTCTCATAATTCTAGTGTTTGACTCCACATAAAGGAATCCATACACATGCTTTCTGAATGGGTTACAGGATTTTCCGAGATATGAAGAAGTAGGAAGAATAATGCTCAGAAAAGGAGATTGGACCCTACAAGAATTGGAACTGCTGTGATCTGCGTTCACTTACCCATCTCCAGGACTAGTTCCATTTTGCAGGCTTCTCGACTTGCAGAAGATTCATGAAACTCATGACTCATGAAACCAATGATGGAGGAAGTGCTTTAGGTGCTGACAGTGCTGCAATGTGGGGCTAGGAATGTGGCCCAGTTGAGATGGCTCCTGGCACTTACAGGGAGTTTCTACTCACCAAATTCTGTGGTGGCCTGGCATGGAGCTGGCATGCAGAAGAGGCAGTTTAGCAGGATTGACATCTCTCCTTACAGTTATTCTTTTCCTATAGAATGTGTCCCTATTTGAGAGTGATCTATCACTATCCAGGAATTCTTGGGTGGTTATGCAGAAGCCAACTCCCAAGAAGGCCTTCAGTAGACATTAAATAATTTTGGAGGGACCACACCCAGCATCATTCAGGATTACTCCTGACTGCTCAGAAATTATTCCTGCCAGACTTGGGATGTTGGAGATTGAACCTGGTCGGCTGTGTGCAAGACAAAATTCCTTACCTGCTGTGCTATGACTCTAGCCCCATTAAATCATTTTTTTTTTTTTTTTTGGTTTTTGGGTCACACCTGGCAGTGCTCAGGGGTTACTCCTGGCTCCATGCTCAGAAATTGCTCCTGGCAGGCACGGGGGACCATATGGGGCACCGGGATTCGAACCGATGACCTTTTGCATGAAAGGCAAACGCCTTACCTCCATGCTATCTCCCGGGCCCCCATTAAATCATTTTTATTTAGAACTGTTGAGTGAGATATGTGTTCCATGTGGCTATCCCCCTAAGGAAACTCAGAGATTGGAACTGGATGGAATCTAATGAACATTTCTTCATATGTAAAAAAAAGCAATAGCAAATACTTTATCAGAAATTCATTGAATGTGTTGGGCACAGTTCTAACTGCTTTGTGTTTATGAACTTGCATAATCCTCCAACTTTAAAGTCTTCTTTGAAATTATCAAGACACAAATTATCAAGATACACGGGTTGGTATCTCAATGATATGCTTCACACATATGAGGCCCTGGCATCAAAAAGAGCAAACCAAAGAAATTACCCTGTAGCTGGGAAGTTAAATGGCATGTCCAAGTTTATACTCTGAAAAGTGGTGGAGCCAGGCAGTTACTGGTCCTCATTGTTTAAGTTGGCCCAGCTACCTAAAACCTGACTTTTCTGTCACTAGTGACCTAAAAGGAAATCATCTTAAAACCTCTATTATTGTCTGCTCTGGCTTTATCTAGTTAGGAGGGTTAACTAACCTGGTTGTTTAGGATTCATAAAATGAACAATAAAAACTTTTGTGTTTGAACTCTGACCTAGGAAGAGCTAAATGACACTTGACTGACCTTGCATATGTTGACTCAATTCATTGTTTTCTGTCGTTATTGCTGTTTTAGTTTTCAGTGTTGCACAGTGCCCTATAAGAATAGTTTGTGTAAATCCTATTTCTGGATATCCCTGTAGAGCAGAGGCAGAATGTTTGAGGGGTTAAGATGTATGCTTGCACTGCTGTTTGTGAACTGCTGGGTGCTGGGATTGTAGTTGTCAGAGAAGGGGAGCCCTCCACTAGTTCACAGTCTGTTCCAGGAGACAGATAAGGCAGGCAGTAGTTCCAGAGTTGTGTGGATCCTGCTGTGATAGGAAGACAAGCACAGCTTTGAGCCCGCTGTAGAAGCCGCTGCTGCAGGGCTTATACTGTTTCCTGTAAGTAGTATGCTTGAGAAAAGGAGATCATAAAAGTACCATTGGTTGCTATTTAAATTTTGGGTTTTTGTTGGCTCCCTTTGCAGTTGGTACAACTGAAGCACTGAGAAATTAGGTCAGAGATTATGCAATGGGCAGCTCAGACTGTGCAAATTAGGTCTTTTAATTCAAGGTTGCTCCAAACATAAACTGGTATTTCTGTCTTCATTGTGAAACACTTGTCCTACTCTTTTATTTTTAATTATGCATGTGTCCTTTCACTAAATTTTTTCATATAAAACAATCATGCAGTTACACAATTAGGTGCTTATTATTAGATGACTGAGAGTTAAAAACAAAAATCTAGGACTATTTTATTAGATAGTGTCCAGCAAGTTCAAGAGGAAGGGTGATATGGAGATTGGTTTGTGATAGGGTATTTGTTTTTGCTTTCCTGTCTGGGTATATTCTCTTGAGAGTATAGTGTAGTAGAGATATAATTATAATCCTGATTTTGTCACTATTACCTTAAGCAAGTTATTCAAAATCTCTGAGTTTATATTTTAACAAGATTAGAACTAAAATGCTACTTAATGTAATTAGGGTTTTTTTTTTTTTTTTTTTTGAGGGGGGAAATTTTGTGTCACACCCGGTGGCACTCAGGAGTTACTCCTTGCTCCTTGCTCAGAAATTGCTCTTGGCAGGCACAGGGGACCATAGGAATGCTGGGATTCGAACCACTGTCTGTCTGGATCAGCTGTGTGCAAGGCAAATGTCCTACCACTGTGCTAGCTCTCTGGCCCTATTTAATGAAATTGTTATACAGTGTAAATAACATGTACTGATCTTTATGTCTGGTATCATAGATACTGTAGAATTGATTGCTATATAGTCTCTCCAAGTGATATCTACCAATGTCTTTGACCTTTTCTAAGGACTTTTGAGCAGATGATGTACTTTCATCTCCTTTTCACTTTATGTCTCAGAACATTTCTTCTATTCCATATATAAGTCTGAGCAGATGTAAAACTGATTAATATGGAAATTGGAACAGTAATATCCTTGATATTGGTCTCCTCTCCACCCCTGGGGTGAATTATCCCTGGGCCTAGGTAAAGTTAGAAAGGAAGGCCTGGAGTTTTCCTGCCAGCTCTAAAGGTTATCATGGTATACATATCCAAAGCAGTAAAACAATAACTGCAAACTGTGGGGTAGTTATCAAAGTTGTAAGCATGATAATAGAAAAAAGAAACCAGCTCCTGACAGTCTCGGTCCTGCCTCCCACAGTATAGTGAGTCATGGGGCAAAGAGCAAACCAAAGAATCCTGGAGCTGAATGCTGAAACCTGCCCTCTGCTTCCACTGCCACCTCTCAGTGGAGGAAGCTTGGTCACTGCACCAGCCACACCCTGGATTTACATCTCAGCCCTGCTGCTCCCCAGATCTGGAACTTGATTGAACACATTTAACGTTGGTGACTCTTTTTTTATCATCTATAAAATGGATTAGTTTAGTCTAGATGTGTACTTCACAAAGTTGCTGGACTAAATGAGTAGCAAGTTTTTTATGCTTACACAGTGTCTGATGCCCAGGGGTATCATAAATGGTAGTTTCTAGTTATATTTTCTATTTTTTTAATGGAGGATATATATGTAATCCCTCTTTTTCCATCTTACCTTACATTTCACCATTCTATTATATTCCTAATAATAATAAAAACAAATACTAAACAAATTAAATCAACACAATAAAAATATTAAATTAGGAGAAATAGGACAAATAAATATTAAAATATACATGATCCACTGGTATTATTCTTTCTCATTCTTCTAGATATAGTCAGAATCCTAAGTGTTGTATTCATTCCTATAGCACTAACACTATAAATATAAAATGGTCCTCTGCTAGAGACTGGGAAATTATCCTGTAGGACTGGAATGAGGTCCTGAAAGATAACACAGAGAGAGATAGCATGGGGTGGAGGGGAGGAGTTGCCTTGTTGTAGCCAACCCAGATTTGATGGATTTGATCCCTGGAATTAATTTGGCTTCTTAAGCCCAACCAAGAGTGATCCCTGGGTGCAAATCTAGAAGTAAGCCACAAGCACCCACTTGGATGCAGTCGTTAAAATGGGTTGGAATGCATGTATACCTTTGCCTGTGTGAGGTCTCAATTTTGATACCCCACACTGAAGGCAACTTTAAACATCTTGAGAGTGCTGGTGGCCTCCAGCATAGCCAAGCTTTAGCATTGAACTCTTCAGCTTAGTTGACAGAGCATTACTGAGAATGTTCTGTCTCTGGTATTTGGGGGGCTCCACAAAATAATTTTTAATAGTCCTGTAATAAATGTATTATTTATAAGTAACTGTTGATAATAGTGTTGTAATGATAAAAGAAATTGTATACTTACAGTACCCTAACATTGCATATAATAAGCAGAGGGAATTTCCTTTGCATGCCAACTGCTATCACTAAATGTCAGCACTTGTAGACTATATATGTTCTAACCCTGGAAATAAGAGTTAGAGCCTGGATTTATGCTTAATCATGACAGAGTCCTGAGTGGGTCTCAGATCCTTTGCATGGTTCCAGCAGAACATATATTCTTCTGAGAATAGTTGCTTCTGACCATCTACAATTTCAGTTTTTAACAGTGTTTTACCAAATATTAGATATAAATAGAAGCTGTAGTATAAATGAGTATTAAAAATTAGGGCCCGGGAGATAGCATGGAGGTAAGGCGTTTGCCTTTCATGCAAAAGGTCATCGGTTCAAATCCCGGTGCCCCATATGGTCCCCCGTGCCTACCAGAAGCAATTTCTGAGCATGGAGTCAGGAGTAACCCCTGAGCACTGCCGGGTGAGACCCAAAAACCAAAAAAAAAAAAAAAATTAATAGACCACCAGTGCAGGTTCTGAGAATATTATTTTGCTCTCTGTTTTTAAAATAAAAATTATATTTTGGGCTGGGGAGGTAGCTCAGTAGTGAAGTGCTTGCCTTGCATATCTGAGACCTTGAATTTACCAACCCAGGTTTTCTCCACCAGAATATATATATGCATATATAAAAGTGATATAATTAATTATTGGATTATAAGATCCAGCATATCACTACCATGATTTTTGGTTTTAAATGAAATAGGATACAGCAGAATAGAATAGAAAAATATGTAAGTGTATATGTACAAACTAATGATGAATGGTAAATATTATTTGGTAAATGTTGTTTCTGAACTGTAAATTTTAATTTTTAAAGTACTTGGGGCTATTCAATAGTACAGGGAGTAAGGCAATCACCTTTTATCTGGCCAATCCAGGTTTTATCCCCTGCATCTCATACGGTTCCCCTGAGCATCATCAGTAGTAATCCCTGAGAGTAGAACATGAGAGAAACTCCTGAAAATCACTGGGTGTGTCCCAAAAACTAAGTTGAAAAAAAACTTAGTTTCAACATGAATGACATACATTGTGCAGCCTGTAATATTTTTTTCTCCCACTGATAACTTTTTTGGTTTTGTTTTATATTCCTTGATTTTGTTTTAGGGACACACCTGAATGTGCATATGTCTTACTCCAGGCTCTTAGTTCAGGATTCAGTCCTGGCAGTGATCAGGAACTATGTGTAATGCCAGGTATTGTACCCAGGGCAGCTGTGTGCTAGGAAAGCATCCTACTAACTATGTTATTGCTCTGGCCACTCACTGAGAGCTTTTCGTTTTTATTATATCTTTATTTAAGCACCATGATTACAAATATCTTTGTAGTTGGGTTTCAGTTATAGAAAAGAACAACCCCCCCTTCACCAGTGCAACCTTCCCACCACCACTACCCCCATCTCTCTAATCTCCCACCCCCTGCCTGTACTCGAGACAGGCATTCTATTTCTCTCACACATTACTAGTATCATGATAGTTGTTTGTGTAGTTATTCTCTAACTGCAGTCACTACTCTTTGTGGTAAGCTTCATATCATGGGCCGGTCCTTCCAGCCTTCATCTCTGTTGTCTCATGGTATTATTAACATACTTCTTCTATTTTCCTTAAATCCCATAGATGAGTGAAATTACTCTATGTGTCTCTCTCTCCCTCTGACTTATTTCACTTAGCATAATAGTTCTATATCTATCCATGTAGAGGAAAATTTTCTGACTTCATTTTTCCTGATGGCTGCACAGTATTCCATTGTGTAAATGAACCACAGTTTTTTTAGCTACTAATTTGTTGTCAGGCATCTGTGTTGTTTCCAGATTCTGGCTATAGTAAATAGTGCCACAATGAATATAGGTGTGCAAAAGGTATTTTTGTATTGTGTTTTTGTGCACTTAGGGTATATTCCTAGGAGTAGTATAGTTGGATCATATGGGAGCTCAATTTCCAGTTTTTTGAGGAATCTCCATATTGTTTTCCTTAAAGGCTGAGCTAGATGGCATTCCCACCAGCAGTGATTGAGAGTTCCTTTCTCCCCACATCCCAGCCAGCACTGATTGTTCTTGGAGTTTTTTCTGGTTTATGTGTGTGTGTGTGTGTGGGGGGGGGTGATGTGTGCCAGTCTCCGTGGCATGAGGTGGTACCTCATTGCTGTTTTGATTTGCATCTCCTTGATGATTAATAATGTGGAACATTTTTTCTTTGAGGAAGTATTTGTCATTTCTTCTCCCCATTTTTTGATTGGAATAGATCTTTTTTATTGTTAACTTCTGTCATTACCTTGTATATCTTAAATATTAGCCCCTTATCTGATGGGTATTGGGTGAATAGCTTCTCCCATTCTGTAGTTGGCCTATGTATCCTAGTCACTATTTTCTTTGAGGTGCAGAAGTCCCATCTGTCCCATCTGTTTATCTCTGCTTCCACTTGTTTGGAGAGTGCTATTCACTTCTTGAAGGTGCCTTTAGTCTCAGTGTAATGGAGTACTTTACCTACATGTTCTATATACCTTATGGTTTCATGTATGATATCAAAGTTTTTAATCCATTTGGATTTGACCATGGTGCATGGTGCTAGATGGAGGTTCAAGTTTGCTCTTTTGCATGCAGCTGACCAGTTGCCCAAAACCATTTAATGAAGAGGCTTTCCTTGCTTCTTTTGCATATCTTGCCCCTTTCTCAAAGATTAATTGATTGTATGTCTGGGGAAACAGTCTATGAATATTCAAGTCTATTTCCCTTATTTGGGGGTCTATCTTTATTCAAATACCATGATGTTTTAATGACTCTTGCATTGTAATACAATTTAAAGTTGGGGAAAGTGATGCCTCTCATTTTCTTTTTCCTAAGGATTGCTTTAGCTATTTGTGGGTGTATATTGTTCCAAATTAATTTCAGGAGTGTTTGATTCACTTCTTTGAAGAATGTCCTGGGTATCCTTAGAAGAATTGCATTAAGGGCCGGGCGGTGGCGCTGGAGATAAGGTGCCTGTGCTAACCTAGGACAGACCGCGGTTCCATCCCCCGGTTCCCCATATGGTCCCCCGTGCCTGCCAGGAGCGACTTC
>PVKC010009300.1:0-27014 GCA_004027635.1 Crocidura indochinensis
TGGTTCGAATCCCAGTGCCCCATATGGTCCCCCGTGCCTGCCAGGAGCAATTTCTGAGCACGGAGCCAGGAGCAACCCCTGAGCACAGCCGGGTGTGACCCAAAAAAACCCAAAAAAAAAAGAAATAATCTTTTATTTTAGAGCTAGAGCTAGAGATTGATGAGCTCGAGCACATGCTTTCTATGAACAAAGCTTGAGTTCATTCTCTGAGGTCTGAATTATGAACACCCAGAAAGAACAACTTGGGTTGTTTCCAGAATCTGGTTATTCAGAATACTGCTGCAATTAACATGGGGGTGCAAAGGGCTTATTTGCATTGTGGTTTGGAGCCCCTAGGCCCTAGGGTATATTCCTAGGTGCAGTATTATTGACAAAAAAGCTCAATTTATAGTGTTTTGAGGAAGGGCCATGTTGTTTCCCAAAAAGGCTGGACCAGTCTCCATTCCTACCAGCAGTGAATGAGAATCCTTTCTACCCCCATCCTCACCAACACAGGTTGTTCAGTTCTTTGTGATGTGTGTCAGTCTCTGAGATGAAGTCTCATTGTTATTTCGATTTGCATCTTCCTGATGATTATATGATGTGGAGCATTTATTTCATGAATGCTTTGGCCATCTGTTTTTCTTCTTTGAGGAAATTTCTGTTCATCTCTTCTCTCCAGTTTTGGATGGAGTTATATGTTTTCTTCTTGTTAAGTTCTACCAGTGCCTTATATATCTTAGATTTTAACACCTTATAAGGTGAGTATGTAGGGCAAATAGCTTTCTCCCATTCTATGCGTAGTCTTTATATCCTAGTCAATTTTCCCTTTGAGGTGCAGAAGCTTCTTAGTTTAATGCAGTAATGTTTGTTTATTATTCTACTTCCTTGGCCAATGGTGTTTTTCTTTGAAGATGCCTTTGCCTTCAGTGTCATGGTGTGCTCTGCCTATACTTACCACTATGTGCCTTATGGTGTCAGGTCTGCTGTCCTTTTATATTTGATTTTTGTTGACAGCGTTAAAGAGAGTTCTCTGTTCACTTTTTTTTTTTTTTGCATGTAGATAACATTTTCAACATTCCTTGTTGAGTAGTCTTTATGTGCTTCACACCTTGTGTTTTTTGCACCTTTATCAAGGCTGATGATAATATACCTGAGTTTTAGCCCTAGGATATTTAAATCTGATGTGAGGGTCTGTTTTTAATACCATGATGTTTTAATGATTACTACTTTATAGATTGGTTTATAGTTTGGGAAAGTGATGCTTCACATCTTCTTTTACCCAAGAACTGCTTAATTATTCACAGTGGTTTATTGTTCCATATGAATTTCATGAGTTTGAGCTTTTAAAAAAAATTAAGGGTAATCTTAAATCTCTATAAAGCTTTAAGAAGTATCAATATTTGGGGTGGGCACACCCGGCAGCACTCAAGCTCTCGTTTCTACACTCAGAAATCTCTCCTAGCAGACCTGGGGATCATATGGAATGCCAAGGATTGAATTAGCGTCAGCGGCATGCAAGGCAAATGCCCTTATCCATTATACTGTCACTTCTGTCCCAATATTGACATTTTAATAATGCTAATCCTCCCAACCCATGAGCACAGAACATGTTTCCATTTCCTTGTATACTTTTATCTCTTGAAGCAGGGTTTTATAGTTTTTTTGTACAGATATCAAGACAGTCTGATTTCCCAAGACAATTGTGAATGCGACTGGTTTGTAAAATTTTTTTCTCTTTCTTATTTTACACATTAAAACATCACTTATTTCTGCACATTAATTTGTAGCTTGCCATTTTACTATACAAATCTTTTGTATTTGGAAGCTTTTCTGTAGTCTTTAATATTTTCTAAGTATAGTATTATGTCGTCTGTAAACAGTGAGAGCTTAACTTCTTTCTTTCCTATCTGGATGCCTTTGATTTTTATTTTACCTAATTGATATGGCAAGTATTTCCAATGATATAAAAAATAGAAGTTGTAAGAGTAGCCTTGTTATGTGCCAGGTTTAGAGGAAAGGCTCTTACTTTTCCCCCACGACTATATTGTTTGGTTTGGGTTTGTGATAAATGGCTAGAAATTTTCTTTAATTTTCCCATCTTGTTGAGAGTTTTATCATAAATTCGTGTTTCAAATAGTTAAATACTTTTTCTGCATCTATTAATATCATATGCTATTTGTTTTTCTTTCATTGATATAAACTATCATCCCTTACATTCTGGAATGAATCCTAATTGGTCATTGTGTTTTATTTTTTGATGAATTATTGGATTTTACTTGATATTATTTTGTTGAGGATAGTTGCATCTAATAATTTTATTTTTATGGTGTTTCTTCTTTATTTATTTATTTATTTATTTATTTATTTATTTATTTATTTATTTATTTTGGTTTTTGGGTCACACCCGGCAGTGCTCAGGGGTTACTCCTGGCTCCATGCTCAGAAATTGCTCCTGGCAGGCACGGGGGACCATATGGAGCACTGGGATTCGAACCGATGACCTTTTGCATGAAAGGCAAACGCATTACCTCCATGCTATCTCCCGGCCCCGATGTGTTTCTTCTTTTGATATTAGGGAGATAGATGTTAGAAACAGTTCAAGAATATTTCTATTTCTTCAATCTCTTGCAAGAGTTTTAAAAGGATTAGCAGTAGGTCCTCTTTATAGGTTTGAAAGAATTCACAAGTGAATCCATCTAAGTCTGGGCTTCTGTTTTAGGGAGGCCTTTTATTAATATTTTAATTTCTTCAATAGTGATAGATGTTAAGTTATTACAAAGCAGATTGGTTTTACCTTGGAAGATTATATGAGTCTACAAAATTTTGATTTCTTCTTGGTTCTCTTGTTCTTGGAATAAAGATTCCCAAAATAACTTATTTATCTTTTAAATTTCTGTAATATCTGTTGTGGCACCCTCCTTCCATTTCTGATTTGGCTTACTAGGGTTTTCTCTTTGTGAGTCTTGCTAATTAATGGTTTATCAATCTGGTATATTTTCTCAAAGAAACACCTCTTTCTTTCATTGACCTTTTAGATTTGATATTGGGTTTACAGTTCATTAATTTTGGTTCTAATTTTTACTATTTTCTTCTGCCTGCCTTTTTGGACCTTTTTTTCTGTCATTTTTAATTTATTAAGCAGTGTCATTAAGTTTTTTATGTAGGCCCTTCCTCTCTGATGAATGCTTGCAAAGCTAAAATTTTTCCTAATGCAATATTTGCTCTGTCTCACAAATTCTAATCATTCATGTCCTCATTCTCGTTTGGTTCCAGGAATCTTTAGATTTCCACTCTGACCCACTGATTGCTTTGTATTGACACATTTAGTTTCCAGGTGTTAAAGTGATTTTCTGTTTTTGTTAGTATTTCACATCTATTTACAGTCCATCATGGTCTGAGAAGATAGCTAGGCAATTTCTATCCTCTTGATTTTATGAAAGTATATTTTACAACCCATGTGGTATATCTTGGAGAACATTGTATGTGCATTGAAGAAAAATGCGTATTCAACCTTTGTGGTATTAAAAACCTTAAACCTTAAAAACCTTATTAAAAACTAAGTCAGTCCCTCTCTTCCATTTCTTTCTTTAAAGCCAGTACATCCTTGTTGAGTTTTAGTATTGTTTATCTATCAAGAGGTTACAGAACATTGCTGAAGTATCTAATTAATATTGTGTTCTTATTGAATCTTTCTTCAAGTCTTTTAGCAGTTGTTTTAAGTTTTTCTCTGGTCCCCTCATTGGGTACTTATATGTTTAGGAGTGAGATATCTTCCTGACGTACATATCCTTTTTTGCTTCGATTATTAAGAGCTGACCCTCTCTGTCTCTAATAAACTTTTTGAGCCTAAAGAATAATTCTGAAGCCAGGATTTTCTCAGAGTGCACTAATTGGGAGATGGAAATGGCTCTTCTGAGTCACAAAAAGGATCTTACTGCCAATCTGCCATAGTTTCTTGTCTTACCTACTTTTTTAAATTGTATTTAAAGAAAATGTACTATATAGTTGACTATAATAAATTTGTTTCTAGATAAGTGCAAGAAAGATATTATAAAAGAGAATAGAATGGCAAAATAAATAAGAAAAAGAGAAAAAGAACATTTTATAAAGCAAATAAGAAAAAGCAAAGCACAAAAGCTAATTCATGAAAATTATTATATATCCAATGAGGTCATTAATACAATGACAGAAAGTTTAGTTATTTCTTGTGGTAAGCTGTTCATTCTGTTAATCGGTTGTGCTCCTATAGGGATGACAGCATCAAAAAATTAAGTTGTCTAGAAATTTAAAGCACTATTACCATAGTGTGGCTTTCTGTGAAGTTGTCAGGTCTTCTGTTAGAAGGAGATGCTGAGAATGGTGCCTGCACTTGCTACAAAAAAAGTCCTGGTGACATCAGTTCCAATCGTGGTGTATCTGAACTTTGGTCAGATTGGTGTCCCCAAAGAGAATCATAGAGGAGTGGTGAGGCAAGGCCATATGGAAAGTAGTTTTGGGTAATGAATGTACCAGGGATGACTTTGGTAGGGCAGGGGTTTAGCCCATCTTTTCCTCCCATGTCAGCCTTCTCCTCTCAGCCAATGTACCCATGATTTTTTCATGGCTTGGTTTACATCTACTTCCAGAAGAGTGAATCTATGCAGCTGACTTAGTGTGAACTTTGTAACTGCATTTGCTTGCACCTGAATTCTGTTCTGTAACATTTTATATCATGCTGTACTTCACTAATTTTTATATGGTCAATAGTAGTCTCAAACATAGAATTTTGGACTTAATTTTATAATACAAAATGTGACCCAAATACAACTGATACAACTTTTAAAGATAAATCTTGGCTATATTTAACTCTTCTAAAGAATGTGCTTACTTTTATGTAATTCTTGACCTAACAGTTAAAGACGTTACATTTTAGCTCTGCTATATATTGCAAACAGTTGCAATCTGTACTCCTTAAAAGACTGCACTCAAGCATTGTAAATTCCAGCTATATTGTACTATTCTACATGAGTATTGAAAAACAATTGCTAAACATTTCTAAGTCTCAATGCACTTAAATATAAAGCTAGTAAAGAAATAGTACCAGATTCATGGGGTCTTAAGGAAACTAAAGAGAAAAATTTACAGCCTACCAAGAAAGGACAATTTAAATTTGTTGACATATATCTTCATAAGACATAAAACTAGCAAATGATCAAAATGGACAATTTATATAACTGTTAGTCAAGTGGCAATTATCCTGTGAACATATTCTGTTTACAAAGTTCATTGTTCCTGTTTCTGCCCCTAGGAGTGTCTAGCCATCTTTGTTCTGGAGGGGACCTTATAGAAATTTATTTCTTAATTTCATGAAAATAGAGAAGGTCAGCTTAATTTTTGGGATGGTGAGGTGCACATCTGATCATGTTCAGGAATTGTTGCTGGCTCTGGCTGAGATCACTCCTGGCCAGACTCCATGGATGATATGTAGTGCCAATATTAAATCAGAGTCAGCTCTGTCCAATGCAAACATCCTACCCATGTATTATCTCTCTGGTCATTAGGTCAGACTAAATTCTTGCCTTTTTTGAGAAATATTTAGATTAGTACTATTTTACCAACTATTTCTTTAAATCAGAACAACTAATATTCTAGTTTGAGCCATTGGGATAATAGTCTAATCTGGGAGCCAACAGAATTCTGTAAATATTCTGTAAATTCAATAAAATTCATGAATTACAATACAATGATTTTATATATAAATCAATGATTCTGGATTTAAAATTAGCTATAATTATTACTACTATTGTCATTGTTAGCTAATTATTCTTTACTTTTGGTATATCCTATTTCAAATACAATGAAAGTTTGTTAGAGGTGAAAGCTATTAAGGTTGTTGATTTGGGAAAATTCCAGTTAATTTAACAGTTGATAATTAATAGTAGCAAAAAGAAGCATTCAGTCCAGGATGGTACTTTTATTGTTTATACATTGTTTTTTTTGTTCTTATTTTTTGTTTGTTTTGGTTTTGGGGGCCTCACCCAGTGATGCTCAGGAGTTACTCCTAGCTATGTGCTCAGAAATCACTTCTGGCTTGGGGGACCATTTGGAATGTAGGGGAATCGAACCATGGTCCATCCTAGGCTATAATAGGCAAGGCAGATGCCTTACTCCTTGTGTCACCGCTCTGGCCCCACTAGATTGTCTTTTTGCAGGAATTTATTGGTAGCTTCTTCAGGGTATTATCATGTGTAATAATGAGGGAGGAAATGTTAATATTATTTTAATTTGTATTCGAAATGCTGCACATGTCCCATGTTTATCTTCAACTAAATCAAAATGAGAAAGATTTGCAAGTCATTAATGAAATATATTGATTATTTGATATTGTCCTACTGACTCTTTTTAAAATAAAGATTATGTACAGTGGTGTTATTAATATTGGGGCTATTTGGACTGGTTATAGTTTTGGGAGAACAGGTAGAGGTACCCGAGTTACACGAGCAGTTGCTGGAGAACATGAAGTTCTGGGGGCTGCACCCAAAACCTTACAGATACCAGACTTATCACTTGAGACATATACTTTTTTTTTTTTTTTTGGTTTTTGATGCTCAGGGGTTACTCCTGGGTATGCGCTCAGAAGTTGCTCCTGGCTTGGGGGACCATATGGGAGCCGGGGGATCGAACCATGGTCCGTCCAAGGCTAGCGCAGGCAAGGCAGGCACCTTCCCTCCAGCACCACCGCCCGGCCCCTTGAGACATATACTTAATTCAACCTATTTCTATTCCAATTCCAGTTCTTGAAAATTTGTAAGTATGGTAAGAATATGTGTAAATATATGGTTGCCAGAGAAAAAGTATATGCAATAATGGTTCTAGATAAAAAAAAAATCACCACATATGCTGATTCTCTTAGAATTTCAAATAATATTATGTAACCGGTTATGTAACTGATTAAGTGGTTCTTTAGCATTGTCCTTTGACATAGCTAGGTTAAAAATAATTAGTTGCAATTAATAAACATTAATTATTAGTAGCTAGATAAAATATATTTGGTTACTCATTCCTAGTACGCACCACACATCTCTGAGCACAGAGCTTTGAATAAACCCTTATTCACACAGTTGGGCATGACTCCCTTTCAAAATAGCAAGAAAAGAAATAAAAATAATTCATGGGCTCAGGAATAGTAAGGATAAGAAAGATTTTAGATTTTATTCCATTCTCCCTGTAGATAATACTGTGATCTTAAAGCAACAGCAACTTTTCACATGGTTTCCTGAGAAAAAAAAATTGATGGTGCTGATAAAAGGTTCAGTTTCAATCTTTCCTGTTGAGATAGTAAATGGCAACATTTGAATAGTACAGTACCATCAATATGAAAAGAGTAACAGTCTGGAAGTAATAAATTTGACTTAAGTATTCTTTATTAAAGCAAGTGCTTCAGACTGTGACAAACATTCTCTGTGGGTAGAATTGGGTAAAAAAAACCTCCTGTCTCAGCTGAAATCACTTAATAACTGCTTCTGATCCTAAACCATTTCTGATAGAGTTAACATGTGTCGGTAGCATGCCTAAAATCTATAGGAGTCATTAGTCTAGTGAAGAATTATATACTAGCACTAGTTTTGAAAGAAAAGTTCAATCTATTCATTTTAGTGTAGATTTTAATAAAATTTCTTGAAAATCTATTTTATCTATTCAATGCGTGTATTTACAATGGTTGATTTGAAATCTCTTAAACTAGTAAGAAAAATAATAAACATTAGGGATATGAAGCACACTTGTATCTTGAATTTTTTGTCACTATCCAGAATACTGAAATGAGTTTTGCTTTACACATGAAAGTTTATCTGGTTTTATGGATTCCAGACTCCAGTGGTAACAGAATCTAAGTAGGAAGAATTTAGAACTCACATAGGGACTCAAATATTCTTCTAAAAGAAAGAAAGGACAGAATTGCTCAAGATTCCAGGATATGAAAAAGATACTATGACAAAGAGTCCTATTTATAATCTGACAAACACAAAGTGATTTTTCTTAAAAGAATTTCATAAACTTAGTGCTGCACCAATGCAAAAAAATGAGACCTTATTTTTTCCTAATAACTACTTCTTCCCAAGTTATTTCAATTCAATTTTCTATATTTCTTCCCAGTAACTTTCCTTCCTTATTTTTAATTTTCCATTCTTCCTCTCTTCTATTCTCTACAGTAAAACCTCCATTGTTATGCTAACAACCCAAAACTTGAGACATTAAATTCTTTTCATTCCAAACACTGCAGTAATTTTTCAGAGTTATAGAACCAAATTCATTCTTGTCTCAGATAATGAAATAATACGAAGCAAGTAAGAATTAGTAATAAGAAACAAATAAGAACCAACCAAGTATTTTTATGTATCATGCCTAAAACTATTTTATCTATGGCACAAACAACTACATAGATATCCTAGAATATTTTGAACTTAACCTCAGTTATTGGGCCACAATTTTTTTTTGCTGAGAGTTTACTTTGGTCTCTGTGCTAAGGGAATCATTGCTGGTGGGGCTGGGATATCATATGGAGTGCATGAACTAAAACCAGCATTTTATGTGCAAAGCAAGTGTCCTATCTTCTGTCTGAAATAAATGAAAGCATTTATGTTTAGTGACTATTCATCACTCTTCCAGATGATGTTACTACTCTGTATTTTTTACTATGCCCAGACCTTCTACTTTTAACTACTTAAGCATACAATTATACAGTTTTGAAAGTGCTTTGAATAATACCTATTTTTACTTTGCAATGTTTTATTGGAGAAAATTGGTGTCTTTTGATCACCACTTTTTCTTTCCACTATTACAGTTTTTGACTCATAATGAATTTTTAATAAATATCTAGCTGCTGCAGAGACAGTACAGAGGTTAAGACATTTGCCTTGCACAAAACTTGACCATGATTGGATCCCTGTCACTGTAAATAATTCCATGAGTAATAATTGAGTATGAGCCAGGAGTAAGTCCCAAGTGCCTCTGGATGTGGACTGCAAACAAAACTAAAACAAAAAAACCCCCCAATAACCCCAACAAATGAATTCGGTATGAGGATATCCAAAGACAATCATGAAATTGTTCTATATGTATCTGATTTCTTAAAAGTTCCTCCATACAGCTTCTGTTCTATGGTAACTTTATCTCTCCAAATAGACATTTGTATTTTCTCTTTGATTTTTACAGAAGAATTATTTTCCAGTAGATGCAGCTGGTTCTATTTGTAAAATAAACTTATGGATAAAAGTCATTAGCAATATATTGCAACTTCATGATTTTGTATGTTTTTAAATTATATATGTTTTAAATTACATATGCTTACATTTTGCTTTCTTAAAAAGAGATAACATTGTTGTAGAAATTCAAGGTACCATTGACATACATGTCTATTATGCATCAATGTTTAACCAACATTACTATCAAATGGAAAATTAATTAGTAAAATAATTGAATGTTTATCATGAATATTATTTTAAATCAAAAAATATAACTTTTATTGTAGTATCCTTATTACATAAACCTCAGTTCATTTAGAGTTTCTTTTTCAGTGTGGATGAGACAATATATTAATGATATATTAATATCTTATAGGAAATTGGGTCCCTAGAGATAACACAGTGGCAGGGCATTTGTCTTGCAAGCGTCAGAGACTTGGGACTGACCAGGGTTCAATTCCTGGCATACCATTTGGTCCTCCGAGCCTGCCAGGAGCGATTTCTGAGCGCAGAGCCAGGAGTAACCCCTGAGCACTGCCAGGTGTGTCCCCAAAACAAACAAAAATTATAGAAAATGCTTGTGATGGTAAATTTTGAGATAGTGAAAAGGCCATCAATCATTTGGCATTACATATTTTCTAAAATAATTTTTAATGTGCTGGTTTATATCCCTGACAGAAAGTTTAGCTTTAATATATGTTCTTAATAATAGTTCACTAGCTTTATATATTTTTCAATTTAATGTGACATAGCATTCTCTGCTTATAAGTACAAGGTATTGAAAAATTTAGTTAATTCCTCTACAGTTTTTCAATATTTGAAAGAAAGAGCTTGTATGCAATGTCACTTGTAATTACCATCAAACTGAATCTTTCAAAGGCCCTTTAAAGATGATTTTAAAAAGCTTATTTCAAATTGATACTGTATATAATTCAACTGCTTCATGTGTTTAAATGGTATGTGCAAAGTAATTATTTTTTTAAAAAATGCCAGTTACGGGCCCAGAAGATAGCATGGAGGTAAGGCATTTGCCTTTCATGCAAAAGGTCATCAGTTCGAATCCCGGTGCCCCATATGGTCCCCCGTGCCGGCCGGGAGCAATTTCTGAGCATGGAGCCAGGAGTAAGCCCTGAGCACTGCTGGGTGTGACCCAAAAACCAAAAAAAAAAAAAAAAAAAATGCCAGTTACCTTGAGCAGTTCAATATTTTTTAGCAACTAAATCGTGAACAATGATATTTGAGCTATTCTATAACATATAAACATAAACAATTTAATTATTATTCATACTCATACAAACACTCCTAATGTTTAAGACTTATTAAAGATTAAACTCTCATGTTGTTTTGTAACCACCTCTGGCATAGATGCATTTTAGCAATCAAGCATCTGACCAAATTAAATTAAAGATACAGCACCATCTTATGGATATTTCTATATTTGAAAATAAAATAAAAATATCTGAGCTTACACAAGGAAAAAGTACTGATGGGGAAGAATAATTTAATAAGTACAGTTCAGTTATATGATATTAAATAGCTCATATGTACATGTATGTATGTGTGCAATGCAAGTGTCTACATGGATATATCTTAAATTATGATAAAGGCACATATTTGTAATTATGTTTTCTTTTAATATTAATAATTCAGTCCAAGAGCTAGTACAGTGAATAAAGCTCTTGTCTTGCACATTGTTGACTGTGTCCAATTGTAGTAATTCATGTGGTCTGCAGAGCCCTGCCAAGAGTGAACCTTACACAGAACTAGGTGTAAGCCCCTAGTACTTCTGGGTGTGGTCCTGTGAGCCCCTTTCCCCAAAATGATAAAATAAAATAATTACCTTAGAAGAAAAATAACTATTATTTAAATACAAATTCAACGCTGTGAAATAAGACATATGGCCCAGAATACTGTCAGTCTCCAAGGGACAAGGGGGCATGATTGCTCAACAATTTTCAAAAATGATTGAAATTAAAGACTAGAAGACACCTTTCCTGAAAAGACTAAAAAAATCACATATGATCATAAACTCTAGAAAGAGTCCTAAGGGAAAATTCCACAGATAAAATGTAATTTGCATTTCATTTTAAGATTTCTGTACTCCCTGGATATTTTTTTTCTCTTAATATAATTTTTTATTTTTAAACATGTTGGGTTACATATCGTTGGCAATCATATTTTAGGTACAAATTAACATAAAATCAGGGGAACTCCCATCACCAAAAAGTCCTCCGTCCACCTCAGTTCTCATCCTAGTTCCCATATCCTCTCCCCTACCGCCCCCCCTCCTGGGGTTGCTAATGCTAGTGGTCTCCTCTGCGTCTAATTTGCTACTTGGTGGTCTTACACCTGTTTGGTCTTGGATACCTCCCTTTCCCCCCCCTGATTAGGAAGGAGGACTAGTCAGTATAAGTTATGTGGATTTGTTTGAGAAAGAAGGAAAAAAATAGAAGATAAAGAAAAAAAACGGATAAATAAAAATAAGTAAATAAAAAAAGAGAGAGGGGTCATATACTCCAGGAATGGGTGGAGTCCTTCCAGAGGCTTTCATTATTGGTTTGAGAGGCGGGGGTGGGGGGGAATAAAGGTGGCATAGAATAACTGTACATAAAGAATCGTCAGATGAAATATTCATCTCCCTGGATATTTTATCTATGCTTTATGGTTTAAAATAGCATTTTCCTGTTGTGGAGAGTGGATGGGAATGTTGAACCACATTCCAAGTTACTCAGGGATCGCTTATTGTGATGGTGGGGTGGACCATATGTAGTGCTGGGTCCCAGGGATCACAATAATGTCTGCAGCATAAAATGCAAGTGCCTTAACACATTAATACTGGCACTGCAATCTGTGTTAATTAAACCAAATTAATAGGTAAACCACTAGTAGTATGCCTGACATCAAGGTTTACTCCTGTACTATTTCTCCAGCCCTAGCATTCTTATTTTAACTTTTATTTATTTATCCTTTCAACAGCAAGAGGCTTAATTACAAAATTACAAGCAATAAGGGGCAGGAAAGATAGTATAGCAGACAGAATGTTTTAAATGTGACTGACCTGGATTCAGTTCCACTAGCACTGCTACAGGGAATAATCAGTCCCTAAGTACAGATCAAGGAGTAAGTCCTGAACAATGATGGATTTGGCCACCCAAAACAAAAACAAACTGTAAAAAATAATGAAGAAAAAAATGTAACATTCTTTTGTGGAAGAAAAGTTCTATATTTTACTCTCTCTGTCTCTCTCTCTCTGTCTCTCTCTCTGTCTCTCTCTCTCTCTCACTCACTCACTCACACATGCAGTCTGAACATAAAGGGTATTTCCTGGCTTACTTTTATATAAATTCTGTTCTCATACTATAAACTTTAGAGTGAGACATAAAAATATAAAGTTGAGTACAATTTACGCATTTTACCATTCTCCACAGATTTGCATATAGGTGATACTCAGTTCACATCTTATTAAGGATTATTTTCTATTTTAATATAGATTATCATTGTTGTTGCAAGAAGTGAGATGTGCTATTATTTGTGACATAGAAATTGTAGATTCTTGATTTATTTTTTTTAATTTTTCCAAATGTAAATTTTCACTGATTTAATGAAGTGAATATATCCCTAGATAACCATAGAAAAATGCAACGCAATTTTAAGAATAATTATGTTTACTTTTCAGATGTATACATTTGTAGTAAAGGACATTGAATAACAATAATAATAGCCACTGAGTTACATTATTGTCTATATTTAGATATAAAATGCTATATTAAACATTAAAGTTTATATTACATGCTATACAATGTATACTATATTTATATAATAATCTATAATTATTTTAGTAATCTTTTGATTTACACTTGGAAGAGTTTAGGGCATATTCATTGCTTTTTGGATCAGGTATTGTTCTTAGCAGAGATTGGAGAACCACCTGTAGTACCTAGGACTGTACCAGGTTTTGCTGCATGCCAGGCAAGTGCTTTATCTGCTTTAGTATATCTCTGGACCTATTTTGCTAATTTTGATTCTTTCCTTCCACATTGATTTTGTTGTTGTTGTGAAGAGCAGGAGTTATTCACAACCTGACTGTGATGCTTATACATTTAGTTTTGGTGTTTGTCAGAGGTTGCATATAAGGATGCTCATATGGCTTGCCAGGGGTCAAATTTTCTAGTTGTATTGCTCACATGCATTATGGTTTTAGTGCTCAAAACAGGTCACTTACAGTGCCAATGATAATGAACAGTAGAGCTTCCAGAATAGTTGTGGTACATGTGTTGGCACTATGGATTAAACTCACCACCTTCTACTTGAAAGACGGGTATTTTGATCTACTGAGCTGAGCTATTAATCTGGGCCCTATATTTCTTTTTGTTTTTACTTACTTGTTTGCTTTATGCTCTTTGGGTCACACCCTGTGACACTCAGGAGTTACTCTTGGCTCTGCACTCAGAAATCTCTCCTCTCTTGGGGGACCATATGGGATGCCAAGATCGAAACATGGTCCATCCTTGGTCAGCCGCATGCAAGGAAAACGTCCTATCGCTGCACCACTGCTCTGGCCCCAGGCCCTATATTTCTAATTAAATAATAGTCTTTAATTTTGAAGGTCAAACTGCATGAAAGCTTATGAAATATTAGATGTCTGACCATTTATTATAGGAATAAAATCATTTCATAGTTCTTATCTTTAACTACAATAAACTACATGATATACATTTGTTCAATATAGTTTAAGTATTCTTCTATAAATCAAGATAAAACTTAAAGGAAAGTAATTATTTTATGAGTAGCAAAAGTATATTAGGTATGTAACTAACAAGGACTAAAGATTCTCATCCTTAAACCTCTGGTTCTCTGAGAGGACTCTCAGGAAAATCTTTGAAGCTCAAACTATTTTCATAAATATTAACACATTATTTTCCCCTCACTGTTAACATTGTCTAGATAGTGCAGATGGTAGATTCATACTGGAGCTTTAGCAACAAACAAGGCAAGATTGCTAAATTCCACCAATAATCATTGAATTTTCACTGTCACATATTCACCTGGGGAAAATCCACATTCATATTAAGTTATTCCTTATAAAAAGTAATACATTACTTTTTGCTCAATTTGACCACTGGGAAAACATCAAAAAATATTGAGAGAGATGGAACCAGAATCATAAAAAAACCTTCTAATGCATAGTGAAGTCCAATAGTTGTCTGTAAGAGAGGCCACTATTTGAATTGCAAGCTGAACTAGCCTTTTCCTAAAATAGCATTTTGACTCACTATTGGAAAATCATAATTATTTGGGATTAGGTATAAGTCAGAAATTTTCTCAGACATGATTAAAATCAGCTTTCAGCTTTAAGGAAAGCAACTGGCATAATTTACCAGTGAAAATTCAAGTTTTCAAGCATAAATTATGTCTTGGTAAATTTGTAGTTGCACTTATAATTACCATTTGTAATTTACAACGGAGAGTTTGATAGTTTTCCTATAATCAATACATTTTAAATAAAAACTGTGGATGTTAAGAAATAATTTGATACTATATACTGACATTTGTTGGATTTCAGAATATCTACATTAACAATGTCTTCCAAATAACCTCTAAATTTTAGCACGTTGTAAGTAAAGTTAAAGGTCTATTCCAGTCATTTAAAAAATTAGAATGATTAAAATTTAGATTTTACATTTAGGTTTCAGATTTCAACTCCTGGCTCTCCACATAGAGTGCTGTTCAAGGGACCTTATTGGGTGATTGAACTCTGGTCAGCTGTGTGCTAGCAAGTGACTTTTCCATTGTACAATTTCTTGAATTTCTATTTCTAAATTTCTGATTTACCTTTATAATATTAGAATACTAATAAATATAGCTCACATAAACAAAATATCTATTGGGTCTTTATTAACTTAAGAGCATTAATGAGGAACTGGAGAGATAGTACAGCTGATTAGATGTTTGCCTGGCACGCTGCCACCCCCAATTTGATCTCCAGCACCCTGAGTCCAGCCAGGAGTGATTCTTGAACACTGCTAGGTGTGGCTCAACCTCAGAAAATCGATACCTCCTCCAATATAACCTGAAAAGAAGTTTGTTAATCATGCAACATAAAATATCTAATGTAAATTATTAAAAAGACAAATTTCATGTTTGCTTTCATTCAATAAAAATACTACTTCAAATATTTTTGAGCATTATTATGATATTGCTTTTTTAAAATACAAGTAAAATCCTTATCACTTACTTTATCTTTTTTTTTTTTTTTGGTTTTTGAATCACACCTAGTAGCGCTCAGGGGTTACTCCTGGCTCTATGCTCAGATATTGCTCCTTATAGGCTTGAGGGACCATATGGGATGCCAGGATTCAAACCACTGTCCTTCTGCATGCAAGGAAAATGCTCTAAATCCCTGTTATCTCTCTGGCCCCTGCTTTCTTTTTCTTAAAAAAAATTTTTAACGATTACTCCCAGTAATGACATATTGGAATCTAAAGGGTAATATTTGGCTGTTTTTGAAGGTCACTTCAAGTCACTGGGAACCACTTGAGTTCTACTTATTTTCAAATTCTCATCACCTGAGACATGGTTAATTTTAAGTATCTCATTGCCTCTTACACATGTCAACTTGTGCTTAGAAGAACCATTCAATACATTTCTTTGATTTTCAGAAAAATTTTAATAACAAAGTCAAATATATACAAAAATCACTATGAAAGTTGAAGGGAGCCACTATTTTCATTATTTTTTTTAGAGCTTAATTTCTAAGTATTAAACATTCCCACAAAAAGATTTACTATTTTATTATTTCTGTTTTTGTTTGGCTTTGGTTTTGGGGGCCACACCCAGCAGCGCTCAAGGGACTATTCCTGGCTCTGCACTTAGAAGTTACTCCTGGCAGGCTCAGGGGATCATATGGGTTGCCAGGGATTGAATCCAGGTTAGCCACATGCAAGGCAAATAACCTGCCAGCTGTGCTATAACTCCAGCTCCTGTTTGTTGTTTGCTTGTTTGTTTGTTTTGTTTTAGATACTGTTGCTTATAGTATTTTAAAATAAAGGATTATATGCAAAACTAATTACAACACCATACCATGCACCAGAATGTTCAACTTCCTCCAACACAGTTCCAGTTTCTCCCCCTAAAAAATCTCTGTATCTACTCTTTTCTAAAACAATTATTATCTTTATTTAAGCACCATGTTTACAAACATGTTTGTAGATCTGTTTAAGTCATAAAAAGTACATCCTCCCCTTCACTAGTGAAAACTTCCCTCACCAATATCCCACTATCCCTCTTCCTCTCTCCCCTGCCTGTCTTCGAGACAGGCATCCTATTTCTCTCACTCATTACTGTTGTCCTGATAGTTGTTAATGTAGTTATTTTTCTAACTGCATTCACACTCTTTGTGGTAAGCTTCATATCATGGACTGGTCCTTTTGACCCTTATCTCCATTGTCTCTGGGTATTATTAGCATACTGTCTTTTACTTTTCTTATATCCCTCAGATGAGTGAGACTATTCCGCGTCTTGAAATTTTCCTATACATGGATGGACATGGAAACTATTATGCTGAGTGAAATGAGTCAAAGGGAGAGTGATAGATACAGAGTTTTATGTGCTCTTTTGTCCCTTGTGACAAGCTTTTACTGAAATCAGTTGTCATTTTCTGCTACCTTTGGACATTTGTTTTGCTTCTTTGTTCTTTTTTTATATCCCTCATGACAGGTCTTTCTATGTCTGACCCTCTCCCTCTGACTAACCTCACTCTCAGTATGATCCTCTCTCCATAACAACCATGTAAGCTGTGTGGTTTCATCTTTTAGTGTAGCCTAGTAGTGTAACATTGTGTAGATGTACCATAGTTTCATATCTGTTCTTAGACATGAGTTGTTTCCAGATTGGCTTTTGTGAATAGTGCTGCAATGTCTTTTCTGACTAGTGTTTGTAGGGTTTGGAGGTTAAGTGTCAAGACATAGAATTCCTGGATCATATAGCCTGAATTCCTAGTTTTATGGGAAGTACCGGTATCCATATTATTCTCCAAAGAACTCGACCAGTTGGCATTTCTACCAACAGTGAAAAGGGTCCTTTTCTTCCCACATCCACTATTTTGTGATGTGATCCAGTCTCACTGATGTGAAGTGATATCTCATTGCTGTTTTGACTTTCATTTTCCTGATGATAAATAATGGGAACGTTTTATCCTATGCCTTTGGCAACTTGTAGGTCTCTTGCAACTTGTAGGTCTTCTTTGAGGAAGTTTCTATTCATGTCTTCCTCCCATTTTTTTTAAATGTTTTTTGGCCAAACCTGGTGACACTAAATTCTTACTCCTGATTGTGTACTAAGGAAACCACATTGGGACCCAGTGATCAAACCTGGGTTGGCTGCAAAGGGCAAATGCCTACCTCTAAACTAACATTCCAGATCCTCTTACCCTTAATTTTTGTTTATTTTTCTTGTAAACTTACCCTAGTGCTTTATGTATCTTGGATATTAATACCTTTATATGAGATCTCATACTATGTTTATTAACATGTAAAGCACAAATATCCTGTTCTAAGCAAGATACCTGTTTTTTAATAGATTATAATAATCATATCTTGTATATATTAAATAAATTCAAGACATATATCATGGTATTTGGAGCACATGGGTTACAAATGTTCCTCTCTGCACTTAACAGTCAAGTAATTTTTGTCACCTTGTTAAATTTCTTACAAAATAGAAAAGAACAAAAATATACTCAATCATTAATAAATGTTTATAGATTGAACAGGAGCTAAAATAGCTTTGTTAAAATTGTATGTTTACACTTTTGTATGAGAAGGGAACTTAAAATTGAAGTTTCTTGAAAATATTAATATGGTGCTGGGGTCCAACTTAGGGAGCCTTCTTGCAAAGTACTTGCTCTAGTCAGCCTTTTAAAAATCTCCCCTATCCCTAAATATTTGATGTGTCAATACAAATTCATAATGTATATTTTGGATTTTCTTTTTAAGATTTCATAATTTAGAGTTAAAAGTTCTAAATTATGTATAGTATGAAAAACGCAGAGCCATTTACTACTTTATGATAATTCAGAGTCGTAGTCCAGTTCTAAGAGAAGAAAATAAAAAGTTGAACAAAGGGAAAAAAAACAACTCTTTTTTTATTGAATTTGTAGGAAGAGTATTGCTTCTTATGATATACTGATCTTAAGGGTTCAAAAAACTGTTGCTTTATTTGCAAATACATACTTCTTTCATTAGGTGGGCTTGTGAGTTCACAGTTTATTCATGTATATTCCAAAACCAGTTTTCTTACATTCGACCAGAAAAAAAAATATTCCTCTCTGTGTTGCAACATAATGTTAACTGTGAGGATCCTTCAAAAAGTAATAGACTGCCCAGTTCTGAAACCTTAAGTGCTATTATATGTATGTTTTCCTCTATCACAACAAAAGCATACATTATCTAAATTTTTTGTTTGCTTATGCCTGTCTCACTTGCACCTCTTGGGGATGAAAATGTATTTTACTTATTTTATGGTCCTGGGAATTAAAACTAAGTCAGATGAAAGTCAGATGCCTTCCACTAAGTCAAATTCTGGCTCAAAGGTGGGCAGCCTCAGTTAGAGAAATAGTGAAGTGGGGAAGGTGCTTTCCTTGCGTGCAGCTGATCTGCGTTTGAGCCCAGGCTCCACATATGGTCTCCTGCACTTTGCAGGAGTGATCCCTGAATACAGTGTCAGAATTATTTCCTAAATACTGCCATGTATGGCACTCCCCAAAAACAAAGAAGGAAAATAAAGTGGGGATTCCCAAAATATGTCTATTCAGTGAAAGGAAAATTTCATTTGTTAATTGAAAAAGTTTCTACCTTCCTTTATTTCAAATGCAAAAAATAAATTCTCTACCAGAAAGTAGAATACCAAATGCTCTTCTGGTTTTATACATGTTTTCTTAATTACCATTGCAAAAGCACGTTTTATATTCTATGTCTGTAGCCATCTTTCCCTAGCATTAAAAGCATTTCAATCAAAAGCAGTAAAGCAAAAATTACATAGGAAAATCTAAAAATTAGGTCCAGCAAAAGAATGAATTCAAATTTATTTTACATGTTTATAAGATTATCAAATCAAATAATCTTGTCTGATATATATGTAACTATCCTAGAGCAACAACAAGCATTCAATATCTAAAAAGTTAATAATTAGCGTGATAATTTTGTCAGAAACATTAATTTAAACAAAATTTGAAATGCTAATTAAAATTATTAGAATAGAATTTATTTTTAATGATCAAGTTTTCTTTTGAGTTTTATCTTTTGAAACAGGAAGGGTTTCAAAGAGACCTATCCTTACTTTTGTTCGCCTTCTGAACAAATGGTTTCAGAATCTTTTTATCTATATCTGTGATTTCAGCTACCATTAATGTGTTGATGTCTTACTTAGACTTCAATACTCCATTTGCATTTTCAACTGAATTTAGGATCTCTGTAATAAGCTACTCACATCAATTTGATATTTTCTCAAACCACTTGCTTTATAGAAGTATAGATGTCATCTAATTTCACTCAAGTTACTCTATCCTGGAAAGCATTTTCCATCCCCTATTCCTTACTTCCTGATATATATTCTATTAATTTCACAGTCCATCTCTCTTTTTTTTGGCTTTTGGGGCCACACCCATTTGATGCTCAGGGGTAACTCTTGGCTAAGCTCAGAAATTGCCCCTGGCTTGGGAGGACCATATGGGATGCCGGGGGATCGAACCATGGTCGTTCCTTGGCTAGTGCTTATAAGGCAGACACCTTACCTATAGCGCCACCTCACTGGCCCCAGTCCATCTCTTTTTAATTTCTGTTTGGAACCACACACAGTGATGCTCAAGGGCAATCATGCAATCATGGAGGTATGTAGAATATCAGGTAGTGCTGGGATCAAGCCTGGTTGTCTTGCATGCAAAGCATGAGCTCCAGCCCTTTTAACTATGCCCAGTCCTCTTTGTCCACCATTGAGCCTTTGTCCGCCCTTTTTATTCTGTCTTTAATTCAAGGCTTTGTGATTTCCTTTCTAGATTTTATTGTTTTTGTTTGGTTTCACTGCTTTTACATTGTTGCAGATTGACTCTTAAGAGTTATATGTAATTTTATATCTCATCCTAAACTTTTATGTGGTGTCCAATTTTCTTCAGATATGATTTAAATTCTAGAGCAGGATATCCACATCTATGATTACCTGACCACTGTCTTATTCAGTGGTGACTTGGCTTCTATGTTTTCTAGTCTCATCTTCCTAACTTTACATTTGTTCATTTCAGGCATATTTGTTTATCTACAGTTTCCCAAATATAGCAACTCATGCTTTTGAAAATGTGTTATTTCCTCTCTACAGTGCCCTCATTTCACCAGCTCTCAATCATTCTTCCAATCAAGCATCCTGGACATCTTTCTTTACTCTTCTGACTGAGATATTTGTTGTCTGTATTCATTGTGTCTAGGGCTATTAGAATGATCATCATGTTGTAATGCCAAGATTCATGTAGAATGTCTATATTTATTCATAAATGGTCCTCTCATTTCTCATTCTTTAGCCTGTAAACTTATTAAGTTCATAAACTGTATTGTTCTATTAAGCAAAGCTTTAATATTTGTTCATTTTTTAATTAAATCACTGTGAGATAGTTAAAACGTTTTTCATAACATAATTTCAGTTTTAAAATGTCCATCATCCACTTCTTCACCAGTGAATATTTCCTGTCATCAATATCCCCAGTTTCCTGACTGCTCCCTCCATGCCTGTATGGAAGACATTATAATTTCCCTTAAGGTGCTGACGTTTCCCAATTTAATATAGTCGAATTTGTTTGCCTTTGCTTCCACTTGCTTGAACAGTGATGTTTTCTCTTTGAAGATGTCCTTAGTTGTAATGTCATGAAGTGTATTACCTATGTTTTCTTCTATATACCTTAGGTTTCAGATTTGATATCAAGTTTTATAATAATTTTGATTTGACCTTCATGCATGATATAAGAGAAGGTCCAACAATGCTTTTTAGCATGTGGCTGACTAGTTGTTCCAATAACACTATTGGAGAAATATTCATTGATCTATTTAGTGGATTTTATTTGCCCCTTAAAAGATTTATTGTTTGGGGAACATTCTATGAATACTGAAGTCTATTCCATTGATCTGAAGGTCTGTCTTTGTTTCATTACCATGCTGCTTGAATGACTATTGCTTTGTAATGCTATTCAAAATTGAGAAAAAGTAATGGCAGCCATCTCCATTTTCTTAAGGGTTCCTTTAGCCTTTGTTCTTCCAAATGAATTTCAGGAGTGTTTGATCTATTTATTTGATGAATATCATTGTTATTCTTAGGGGAATTTCATTAAATCTGTACAATGTTTTGGATAGTATTTCCATTTTAATGTTAATCCCTCAGTCCATGAACAGCCCATGAACAGTGTATGTGTCTCCATTTCCTTGTGTTTGCTTTCTTGAAATAGTGTTTTGTAGTTTTCGTTGTATAGGTCCATCACCTATTTAATTAAGTGGACTCCAAGGTATTTGAGTTCTATGGCACTTGTGTGAATGGAATTTTTAATGTCTATTTCTTCTCTATCATTTGTGTATAAAAAGGCCATTAATTTTTAATTAATAATTTTTATTTTGACCAGGTGGATTACAAATCTTTCACAGTAGTATTTTAGGTACATATTGACACTGAATCAGTGTCAATTCCCACTACCAATGTTGTCCTCCCTCCACCCCTATTCCCAGCATGCATGCCATATCACTCCTCCTTTGCCACCCCCCCCCCCACCTGGCTACTAGTATAAATGGTCCCTTCTGTGTCTAGCCTGTAGATTGCTTATCGATTCTGTTGTAGTTGATTTTGGATTTGGTGTTTAAGTCTGATCATTTTTTATTTCTACTCAATGTTTCGTCTTGGTGCCCTCCATTATTTTCTCCTCAATTTGTGAGGCAGAACAAAGTGGTTCAAGTTTTGTGGTTCTGTTTGAATGTAAGAAAAAAAAAGAAAAAAGGGGGACAAAAATTCAAACAAGCAAAAAACAGGAGGAGTCCTAGAGACTATAAAAATCAGTTTAAGAAAAGAAAGGGAAAAGGAAGGAAAACATAAAAATAATACAAAAAATCACCCCCCCCAAACACAAACAAATCAAAACAAATAAACAAAACCTGAAAAGCACCACAGCAATAAAGACAATCAAAAGGCCATTAATTTTTGCATGTTAATTTTGTAGTTTGCCACTTTGATACAAAAATCTAATGTTTCTAGAAGCTTTTTGGTAGTCTTTAGGGTTTTCTAAATATAGTATCATGTCACCTAGAAACAGTGAAAGCTTGAATTCTTACTTTCCTATCTGTATGCCCTTGAGATATATATATATATATATATACATATATATATATATATTGCCTAATTGTTATGGCAAGTACTTCAAAAACTAAATTAAATAGGAGTGGAAAGAGGGGGCAACTCCATTGAGTATAATATGTCATGGACTTGTGGTAAATGGACTTTACTATATTGAGAAAAGTTCCTTCCATTACCATCTTGTTGAGAATTTATCATGAATAGATTTTGGACCTTATCAAATGATTCTCTGCATCTATTGATATGATCATATGTTTTTCAGTTTTCTTTTGCTGATATGATGTATTATGTTGATTGGCTTGCTTATGTTAAACCATTCTTGCATATCAGGGATGAACTCTACTTGGTCATGGTGTATGACATTCTTGATGAGGCATTAGATCCTATATAGTAGTATTTTGTTAAGGAACTTTGCATATGTATTCATCAGGAATTTCTGTCTGTAGTTTTCTCTTTTTTTTTTCCTGCAGCATCTCTGTCTGGTTCTGGTATCAGGGTGATTTTAGCTTAGTATAAACTATTTGGGAGTGTTTCTGTTTCTTCAATTTCTTAGAAGAGCCTGAAAAGAATTTTAAACCTCTTGAAAGGTTTAAAAGAATTCATTAGTGAATCCATCGGGGCTTGGGCATTTTTTATTTGTTTTTATTTTTGGGCCACACCCAGTGATTCTCAGGGGTTATTCCAGGCGATGCACTCAGAAATCTTTCCTGGCTTGGGGGGCCATATGGGACGTTGGGGGATCAAACTGTGGTCCTTCCTGTGTCAGCAGAGTGCAAGGAAAACACCCAACTGATGTGCTATAGTTCTGGTCCCTGGGCTTTTGTTTATGGGAAGACTTTTGGTTACTATTTTACTTTTCCTCAATAGTGATGCATCTGTTTAGATATGCTAAATCATCTTGGTTCAACAGTAAAGATTATGAGTCTTTTTCACTTCTTCCAGGTTTTCTCAAAGTAGTTTCTTTATTACCCTCTGAATTTCTGTAGTATCTGTAGTGATCTCTTCCTTTTAATTTCTAATCCAGTTTATTAAGTCTTTCTCTTCCTTTTTTTGTGAGTTTTGCCAGTGTTTATCAATTTTGTTTAGTTTTTCAAAGAATCAACTTTTGCTTTCTTTGATCTTTTGAATTGTGTTTTGGATTTCCAATTCATTAATTTGTGCTCTAAGTTTTGTTATTTCATTCTGCCTATCTATTTTTGGTTCATTTTTGATTACTTTTTAATTTTATAAGCTATGTCACTAATTTATTTATGCAGGACCCTCTTCCTTCCTGATGAGTACTCGCAAACCTTTAAAGTTTCCTCTTAGTACCACCTTTGCTGTGTCCCACAATTTCTTTTAATTTGTTTTTTTCTTCACATATATTTCCAGCAATCAAAAGATTTCATCTCTCACCCACTGGTTGTTCAGTAGTGAGGTGTTTAATTTCCAGGTGCTAAGATTTTTCCTCTCTGCCTCTTTGTAATTCACTTCTCATTCAGTGCATTATAATTTGATCAGGTAGTGAGTATAATTTCTATCATCTTGATTTTAAGGAGGTGTGTTTTATGGGCTAGCATGAGGTCTATCCTGGAGAATGAACACTGTGCACTGGAGAATAATGTAAATCCAGTTTTCTGGGGATGAAAAATCATATATATATATATATATATATACATATATACATACATATCTACTAGGCCACTTTCTTCCACTTCTCTTCTCAGAGCTTATATATTATTGTTAGGTTTCAGCCACGTTAACCTACCAAGAAGTGACAGGACAGTGTTGAGGCCTACAATTATTACTGCATTGTTATTGATATCTTCTTTCAGATTTGTCAACAATAGTTTTAAATATTTTTCTGGTTCATTATAGGGTACATGTATGTTTTGGAGTATGATTTCTTTCTGTTGTACACATCCCTTGATTATTAAGTAATGTCCATCTTTGTTGCTTATAACATTTTTAAGTCTAAAATTTATGTGGTCTGATATAATTATGGCCACTCAAGCTTTTTGCTTGTTTGGATGCTTGTTTTTCAACCTTTGACTTTGAGTCTATTTTTGTCCTGACTATTCAGATGCGTTTCTTGCAGGCATCAGAATGTCTGGTTCAGCTTTCGGATCCATTTTGCCACTCTGTGTCTCTTAACTGGTGCGTTTAATTCAATTACTTTGAGATAATTTTCATGGGATTTAGTGTCATCTCTATGTAGTTTTGTCTGTCTATTTGTCTGTTTTTTCTTAAAGTAGAACTTTTAGTTTCTCTTTTAAAGCTGGTTTTGAATTTGTAAAGTTTCTGACCGTTTTTTTATTTTTTTAATCTGTGAAGCTATGTATTCTTTCTTCGAATTTGAATGTGAGTCATTCTTGGTGAAGCATTCATTTTATTGACTTTTATCACTATAACCCACCACTGTCTTTGTGCCTTCAGGGATTTTTGCGACAGGTCTGCTGTAAATCTTAACCATGTTCCTTTGAATGTAATTTCCCTTTTGCTCTTGCTGCTTTCAGTATTCTATTTCATATATGGGATTCATCATTGTGACTAGGATGTGTCTTGGGTGCTTTTCTTTGAATCTCTTTTAGCTTATACTCTTTAGGCATGTAGAATTTGGTTGCATGCACTGTTTAGTTATGATAGTTTTTCTGCAATGATATCCTTAATTATTAATATTTTCTTCCTGGGTGTCTGTGATTCCAGTGCTTCTTAGGTTGTTTCTTTTGAGTTTATCAAAGATTTCTATTTTCATCTGTTCACATTATTTGAGAATGTTACCCACTGTCTGATCATTTGTTTAAAAGCTCTTTTCAAATCCCTTCTGTTGTATGGAGTTGCTGTGCATCTCATCTTCCAGCTCACTGCTGATTCAGTTCTTAGCCACTGTTACTCTGTTGGAGAGGTTTTCCAGTAAGGTTTTCATTTCACCTACCAAGTTTTTAGTTTTGTTATTTTAGTTTGTAGTTTTCTCATTTTTATTTTCATATTCTTTTGATTCTAATTTGCGATTCCATCAGTTTTTTTTCATGCTTTCTTTGATTTTATGAGGACCCTACGTATTTCTTCTCTAATGCCCTTTTCGAGAGGCTAAATAGTTGGTTTGCACGCTTTAGGTCATCAGAGCTATCTTCATTCTCTATGAATGGTGGAGTTCTGTGTTGTTTCCCTATTGTCATGCTTGTAGTGTGTTGATTTCTACATGTTGTGCTGGAATTCAGTGGTTAAGAGATGTGAAATGTCAGCTTCTTAATCAATGTATGTTTAATAAAATCCTTAAATAGTTTCCCTGTTTTTGTACTTCTTTATTTTTTTTGGGGGGGCCACACCCGGTGACGCTCAGGGGTTACTCCTGGCTATTCGCTCAGAAGTCGCTCCTGGCAGGCACGGGGGATCGAACCGTGGTCTGTCCTAGGTTAGTGAAGGCAAGGCAGGCACCTTACCTCCAGCGCCACCACCCGGCCCCCCTGTTTTTTATACTTCTTTAACAAATATCCTTTATATTTCTTCATAGAGAAAATAAAAATATTTTTAAATAGAAAATTTAAATTTCATAATTAAATATTTAAACTTCATATTTTAAGATTTTAGACATTTTCAAGAGATCCCCAAAGCTTGGAGAATTTTTAATTTGATACTATTTTTATAAAGAGAACAATACACAGTGGAATTAAGTAGCATTAATTAAATGATAAAAAGAATGAAGATATAGTACAGGTTCTATGGCACCTAGCATCTGACTAACTATGGTTCCATCATTGCACTAGTTATGGTCTTGAAACACCATCTGGAGTGATTGCTACAGAGGCAGAAATTAAACCTGAGCAGTGTCTAGATGTGGCCCCTTTAAAAAAATTATAATCAAGGAAATAACAAAAATGATTTATTCGGCAAGAATGGGAAAGAAATAAAACTACTACATTTAGACTGGAACCCAACTATAATCATTTTGTAGTCAAGGTGTTTAAATAAAGATATAAAAAAACTACCAAATTTAAATTTTTCTTTTATGATTCTAGAATTATATATATATATTTATTTTAGGTATCAGTTTAACAAACAATTATATGTATTTTTAGTCAAAGAACTTGTAAGTGGAACAAGTCAATATTTGAAAATGACAACATTCTTATATATTATTTCTTATTAATATCTTATTAGTTCTTTTTTATTAGTTCTAAGTCTGTTTCCTCATCTGAACAAAAAACTGAAAATAAGTGAAATAATATATATAAAAGATTTAGTGCAGTGTCCTGAATTGTGATCAGTGGTTAAGCACAAAGCTCAACTACTTAAGACAAATTTAATATTGGTACCACGATTTCTTTGTAAAAGTTTACTGCAATATCTGCTACAAAGTATACATGCAATTAATAGACATATTAATAGAATTTATTAACACCTATTATTAATATTAAAATGTTTTTGCTAGTAATCGTATTTATAGACACAATCACA
>PVKC010009301.1:0-27021 GCA_004027635.1 Crocidura indochinensis
ATCCACTGAGGTTTTCAGTTGAGCTACCGTGTTTTTCATGTCTGCCATTTCAGTTTGAAGTTGAGCTACCGTGTTTTTCAGGCCTGCCATTTCAGTTTGAAGTTTTCTGAGTTCTGTCTTTGTGTTCTGTTCAGATCGATCTATGCTTTCTTGGAGTTTTACTAACATATTCCATATTTCTATTTTAAATTCCTTATCCAAGAGGTTAAGCGGATGATTGTGATTTTTTGGGTTGTCCAAGCCATCATCTTCATTCTCAGTGCCTAGTGTTTGCCTAAGAGCTTTCCGCATTGTTGCTCTAGTAGTGTGGTTTTTCCTGCGTGTTGTGATGGGGTTTATTGGTTAGAAAGAGTGCGGGGCCGCGAAGCGAGGCGGAGCAGCCGCGCTCTTATGGGGCGCCTGGAAATCAGCGCTATAGCCGGTTTTCAGTCTAATGGAATGTTCCTGGGTGTTTCAGCCCTAGGATGGACTTCTGGGAGAGCGAGTCATTTTTGGGGACCAGTTTGGTCCACTCCCACGAAATCCAGAACAGCAAAGGACAAAGAAACACAAAGAAAAGACAAGACTCACAGTTCTTAGGAGTTGGCCCTACTGGGCAGGCGTGGATGCCTCATACTTTCTCAGCTGCAGAAAAGCAAGGCAGTATGATGTTTCTCATCTCTCTTTGACAGCCTATTGGCAAAGTTATTTACTAATTGTACCTAGAAAAGGACAGTAACATGACAGGATCTACAATCACCAATGACTTTCAACTAAATTGGGCTCAAATTTTGGGCGAGGCAAATGGGAGGCATTTAATTAATTTACTTTTTCTAACTCAAAACTATGGGTCAAACCCATGGTGTGTGTATGCAGTAGAGAAATAAGAGTGTGAGTTCTTGGAGATGGGGGTGTAGTGGTGGCTCACATCTTGCATAGGTATTTGTTAGAGCCTTTTTCCCAGCTGGCTTCAATCTTACCTCTGGATCCTGAGCTAAGCAGAAGGAAAGTCAGCCCACTAAACCTCACATCCTAAAATTTTGTTGGTATCAAATGTTTTTGCTCAGTAAAAGCCAGAAAATATGTATGTATCAAGAATCCAATATAGTCTGTGGCAGTCACATACCAGTGAGGGTTATGCTTAGAGGACAGAACCGACTCTGAATTTACTTCAAGGAAGCAGTCCTAAATTTACTCCAGAAAGCCTAACTGATAGCATGCAATGAATATGTGAGGGCAAGAACTTTAACAAAAATGCCCAGATTCCTCAAGAGTAAAAAAATACAGGAATAAGCACAACTAAATTTTATGCAGTGGACGGAGTGACAGAGTGTATGCAGTGGACGGAGTGACAGAGTGTTTGTGAGGTTGCAGGGACTTGCCTCAAATTCTGTGCACCTTGTGAGATCTCTGAGCACAGATCAGTGTAGGTACCAAACAAAATAACTGTCAGGTGATGCGTTAATGCTTTGGGCACAATGAAGGTCAACGATGGGCCATAGCAGCATGTGAGGTAGCCAGCTTCCTTAGCATCCCAACTGGAAAGGGTAACACATGAGAAAATGTGGAAACACTAGGTAGGCCCGTGTAGACCTGGGAAATTGGTCCAAGAACAGGCTCTAGTCTAGAGAGGGACAATCATAACTCCTCCTGCTCTGAGTTCACAGAGGAGACCTCATGAATATTACACATGGTTTTGGAGCTCTGAGCCCAAAGAGATCTGGGTGAGGTGAAGGGATGAGGGGATGGGTCCAGTAGATGGGATCCTTGGGTGTCACCAACCTAATTTCCCAGAGGGCAGAGGCAGTAGGACAATGACACCGCCTTAGGCATGTCCAGCCATTTGTCCGGCACTTACTTACTTACTTTTTCTTTCTTTCTCTCTTTCTTTCTCTCTCTTTCTTTCTCTCTCTTTCTTTCTTTCTTTCTTTCTTTCTTTCTTTCTTTCTTTCTTTCTTTCTTTCTTTCTTTCTTTCTTTCTTTCTTTTCTCTCTCTTTCTTTCTTTCTTTCTTTCTTTCTCTCTCTCTCTTTCTTTCTTTCTTTCTCTCTCTTTCTTTCGCTCTCTCTTTCTTTCTTTCGCTCTCGCTCTTTCTTTCTTTCTTCTTTTTCTTTCTTTCTTTTTCTCTCTCTTTTTCTTTCTTTCTTTCTCTTTCTTTCTTTCCTTCTTCCTTCTTTCTTTCTCTCTCTCTTTCTTTCTTTCTTTTTCTTTATTTCTTTCTCTCTTTCTCTCTTTCTTTCTTTCTCTCTCTCTTTCTATTCTTTCTTTCTTTCTTTCTCTCTCTTTCTTTCTTTCTCTCTCTCTTTCTTTCTCTCTCTTTCTTTCTTTCGCTCTCGCTCTTTCTTTCTTTTTCTTTCTCTTTCTTTCTTTCTTTCTCTCTCTTTTTCTTTCTTTCTCTCTTTCTCTCTTTCTTTCTTTCTTTCTCTCTTTCTTTTTCTTTCTTTCTCTCTCTTTTTCTTTCTTTCTTTCTTTCTCTCTCTTTTTCTTTCTTTCTCTCTCTTTTTCTTTCTTTCTTTCTTTCTTTCTTTCTTTCTTTCTTTCTTTCTTTCTTTCTTTCTTTCTTTCTTTCTTTCTTTCTTTCTTTCTTTCTTTCTTCTTTCCTTCTTTTTCTTTCTTTCTTTCTTCTTTTCTTTCTTTTTTTGACTCTAGCCAATTGCATCTGCCTCTTCTGTTCGAGGAGCTGATCCAGGTATGGAGTTTGGGAGGGGATTTGGGGGTCCATCTTGACCAGTCAGTGGGTCTCCACCAGGATCCTTCATGAAGAACAACATTTCCACTGAGACCAAAAGATGCACTAGATATGTGAGCTCGTGGACAGAGCTAAGGGTCTCATATCTCATTGGCAAGTGAAAAATCCAGAACTCAGCACTAGCCTGATCCTACCCCCCTGTCAGTGGGATGATGACAGCATAATGGGGACTGACCCGTGCCTGTGTCACAGGCACGAGAGAGGCTCTGCAGCCACTGTGCTCTTTCTCCCCAACATGGGGGTTTGGAACGCCAATACCCAGAGTGGAGGAGAGATGGGTCTCCAGAGGCAAAGCACCTTTTTTTCTGAACAGTCCTTCTTCTGCCTTGCTCAGCACAGTGCTGTTTCCTTCCCAGGAAGCAAGTTCAGGGATATTCATCCTTGACCCCTTTCCTTTAAATCTTTCACTTTCTGTTGCGTTTTTTCATTATTTTATTCTGAACATTCAATAAACTAGTATAAAGAATATTTACTGTTAGGAGGGTGGGAAGGAAAGGAGGGAAGAAGGCAAGAGGAAGGAAGGAGGAAGGGAGAGAGGGGAAAAAGGAAGGATGGATGGAGGAGGATAGGAAGGAAGAAGGGAGGGTTGAGGGTGGAAGAGGGAAGTATGGAAAGGAGGGTAAAAGAAGGATGAAAGAAATTAAGGAAAGAATGAAGAATGGAAGGAAGGAAGGGAAGGAAGAAGGAAGAAAGGAAGGAAGCAAGGAAGCAAAGAAGGAAGGAAAAGGATGGAGGGATGAAGGGGTGGGCAGAAATGAGTAAAGGAAGGAAAGTGAGAGGAAGGAAGGTCAGAAATAAGAAAGGAAGAAGGAAAAGGTATTAAGAAAGAAGGAAGGAAGGAGGAGGGAGGGAGAAGGAAAGAGGGAAAATGGAAGGAAGAAAGGAAAGAGGGAAAGTAGGAAGGAAGGAAGAAGGAAGGAGGGAAAATGGAAGGAAGAAAGGAAAGAGAGAAAGTAGGAAGGAAGAAGGAAGGAAACAGACAAGGAAGAAGAGAAGAAGGGTGGAAGGGAAGAGGGAAAGAGGAAAAGAAGTGAGGCAGGAAGGGAGGGAGGAAATAAGGAAGGAAGGAAGGAAGGAACGAAGGAAGAAATGTTGGCCAGAAAAAAATGGTTCTTTCTATTTCTGATAGAGTGACCTCAAAATCTAAGAAAATTTTAGAAATGTCAGAAACTGTGCTAAGTGTTAAACAAGTATTTTTTTCACTGGAGAGGGGTGTTTGTACTTACATATACCTATTGGTAGCTTACTATACCCTGATGAACTAGCCTACTATAGTTATAGTGAAAACCTATTATACCTCTGAGAGAGAGATTCATTTGTAGACAGGTTGGTGGGAGTGTGGGTGGGTGAGTGGGTGGGTGGATGGATGGATGGATGAATGACTGGATGGATGGATGGATAGATATAGATAGATAACTAGATAGATAAATGGTAGGTGGATGGATGGATAGATGGATGAATAGATGAATTGATAGATAAATTATAGATAAATAAATAGAAAGATAGTTATAGATAGATAATAGATGAATAGATACATAGATATATACATAGATAGATATATAGATAGGTAGATAGATAGATGATAGAAAGATAGATAAGTAGAGATAGATAGAATGTGTTGGGACTCTAGAAACTGGAATCCTTTCGGGACCAGGTTGGTGTTGAACAGTATGTTGTGTTGGGCTGGTCTCTTACTAGAATGAGGTCATCCAATTTCCACCAGTTTCCAATGATTTCAGTAGAAAAAATACTCATATTAATGTGCAATTTATATATATTATCACCAATATAAAGCTATAATTCACCACTTTTAGTAATGTGATGAAATACGTGAACATAGCAAAATTCAATATTATAACATTTTGGTCCTCCTAAAAAGATCCTTCATGCCAATTTTAATCAATCGCCTATCAATTCTTCCTTGTTCTATGCCTCAACAATTCTTTGTGTGTATAGTATGTTTTCATGAATTTCTCAGGGAGATGTAGAAAGATGCAAACAGAGATTTTGGTTTCTTGATAGTAACAGAATTTTTCTTGGATTAGTCAAAGTCTGTAATATGTAATAGCAGATTTTTATTAATCTATTATAGGGACACGCCACATTTTATTTATCATTTACCAGTAAATTGTCACTTGGTTCATGTCTATTAGGAACAAAGCTATGCATATCTGAATACAAGTCTGTGAATTAATGTGTTCTATTCTCTTGGATATATACCAGATTTTCATACCATCTGCACCTTTCTCCCCAATTTTCCCCCTGACTGTAGGAGAGTAGAGCATCTAAAAACTACATGTATCTTATGGTCAGATACATCGTATAGAGCAAATATTTTAATTTTCATTGGCCCATATAGGTGAGAGGTGCTACTCCCAACATTTATCTGGGGAATACTTCTGGGAATGTTCAGGAGAAAATGAGATTTGGAGGATTGAACACTATTTATAGACATGCAAAGCTAGTACCATAATCCCTCTGTTCCCTCTGGTAATGTTATTTAATACAAATTATTCCGAATTATAAATACCAGTTATAGAATTCACCCTATCTGGGGCCTCTAAAGACAGTGTGTAGATGGCCACTGAATACAAGAGATTCAATTTGTGCCAAAATATAAAACATGGCTTCCATATTTCTGAGCTATTTTCTTAACCCAAGTTTATCTTTCCAAATTTTAAAATGTCTAATTATGCCAAGAGCACTTGTTAAAGAGACTTTTCTTGCTCCACTTGCATTTCTTGCCCCTTTAACAAAAGTTAATGGATTGTATGTCTGGGGAACATTTTCTGAATACTTAAGTCTATTCCACTGATCTGGGGATCAGTCTTTTATGCTAATACCATGCTGTTTTAATATCTATTGCTTTGTAATACAATTTAAAATCGGGGAAAGTAATGTCTCCCATACTCCTCTTTTCCCAAGGATTGCTTTAGTTAATCATGAGTGTTTATTCCAAATGGATTTCAGGAGTGTTTGATCTACTTCTTTGATGAATGACATGGGTAGCTTTAGAGGGATTTCATTAAATATGTACAATGATTTGGGGAAGTATTGCCATTTTAATGATGCTAATCTTTCCAATCCATGAGCAGCATTTGTATCTCCATTTCCTGTGTCCTCTTTTAATTCTTGAAGCAGGCTTTTGTAGTTTTCTTTGTATAGATTCTTCACCTCTTTAGTTAAGTTGACTCCAAGATATTTGAGTTTGTGTGACACTAATGTGAAGGGATTGTTATTTTAATATGTTTCTTCTCTCATTATTGGTATATCAGAAGGCCATTATATTTTGCATATTAATTTTGTAGCTTGCCACTTTGCTATATAAATCTATTGCAACTGGTTAGTCACTTGCAAAAAAGCAATCTTTTTTGCAAAAAAAAAAAAAAACACCATCACGAAGGTCAAATCCAAATGGATAAAAGACCTTGATATCAGGCCTGAAACCAAAGGCATTCTTCAAGGAGGAAACAGCACTTTTCAAACAAGAGGAAGCAGAGTTAAACAGATGGGCATATATTAAGCTGAGAAGCTTCTGCACCTCAAAGGAAATAGTGCCTAGGATACAAAAGATACCCACAGAATGGGAGAAACTATTCACCCAATACCCATCAGATAAAGGGATAATATTGAAAATATACAAGGTACTGACAGAACTTAACAATGAACAAACCATCTAATCCCATCAAAAATTGGAGAGAAATGAACAGACACTTCCTCAAAAAAGAAATACAAATGGCCAAAAGGCACATGAAAAAATGCTCCACATCACTAATTATCAGGGAGATGCAAATCAAAACAACAATTAAATATCATCTCATGCCACAGAGACTGGCACACATCACAAAGAACAAGAACAGTCAGTGCTGGTGGGGATGTGGAGAGAAATAAAGTTTTGTTCACTGTTGGTGGGAATGCCATCTAGTCCAGATTTTATGGAAATTCCTAAAAAAAAAAAAACCCTGGAAATTGAGAACCCATATGATCTAGCTATACCACTCTTAGGGATATACCCTAGGAACAAAAATATACAATTCAAAAATCCCTCCCTCACACCTATATTCATTGCAACACTACAGCCTGACTCTGGAAACAACCAAGATTCCCTTCAACATATGAATGGCTAAAATAACTGTGGTACATATATAGAATGAAATATTATGCAGCCATCAGGAGAGACGAAGTCATGAAATTTTCCTATACATGGATAACAGGGAATCTATTATGCTGAGTGAAATAAGTCAGAGGGAGAGAGATAGACATAGAATAGTTACACTAATATGGGTTTTAAGAAAAATTAAGGACATTATTATAATAATGCCTAGAGACAATAGAGATGAGGGCCAGAAGAACCGGCTTATTATATGAAGCTAACTACAAAGAGTGGTGAGTTCAGTTAGGGAAATAAATACACTATCAACTAGCATGACAATGTTAATGAGTGAGAGAAGTAGAGTGCCTGTCTCAAATATGGGCAGGGGTGGAGAGGCCTGTGGGGAGGGCATTGGTGGTGGGAATGTATCACTGGTGAAGAGGTGTGTTATGTTTATGACTGAAACCCTACTACATTCATGCTTGTGATCATCATGCTTAAATAAAGATTTTATATAAGGGGCCCGGGAGATAGCATGGAGGTAAGGCGTTTGCCTTTCATGCAAAAGGTCATCAGTTCGAATCCCGGTGCCCCATATGGTCCCCCGTGCCTGCCAGGAGCAATTTCTGAGCATGGAGCCAGGAGTGGCCCCTGAGCACTGCCGGGTGTGACCCAAAAACCAAAAAAAAAAAAAAAAAAAAAAGATTTTATATAAAAATGTCTAATTATATTTTTACAAAGCTAAGATTACAATATTCTTCCTCAATAATAATATCATTTTTATGCACCCTTAAAATATCAAGAACTTTCTACTTGTCTAAAGCTCAAAAGCTTTATTCTTTGACACTGTAGATTAACATGCAGGTTTTGATGTGTTTATTTTTCAGAGGATTTTATTTTATATGTCAGTACTACTGAACATGTTTGATTATTAGCTATTCCAAGTACATAAAAACTGAGAGTAGTGTAATAAAGTTATGTTTACCAAAATATAGAATCAGCATAGTATCAGTAGAGCCTCCAGTCATGCATCATAAAAAAAAAGCAATGGGATTTGATAAATCACTATTTGTAAGATGCAAAGTTTGCTAAAAATAGCATCAGCTTTAGGTTGGGTTGCTTTCAATTTATTACTGAACTAATAATCTGGGAAAATATTATACAGAATTTAAGTCTCATCCTGCCTCCCCCTCTTCCTCGCAATAGATCTGGATCAGAAATAACTTGCCACCATCTATGGTTTAGGTACAGGGTAGTTGAAAACGGTATGTGTAGTCAAAATCTATCCCAAATATACAAAATAGAGTCAGGCTTGTTGGAAGATGATAAGGAGAGATGAAAAAATGAGGGTAGTTGCTGCAAGCGGCTTCTGTCTTGCAGCGCCAGTGCGATTTCAGTGAATCCACTTCAGGGAGAGTGGGTTGCCCAGACCAGCGTACAGAGAAATATGAAATATGAAATAAATGAAACCACACAGAGTAGGTGAGGTCAACACATCTTCTGGCAGAGTGCGACAAGTTTAATTTTTTGAGCAGGGGAATTTATAGGGGGAAAATTAGCCAGAGGTAAAGAATAATTTTAATCACAAAGCATAGTACAACAGTAAGAATACCTAAGATATGGGTGTGACTGTGAAAAATTCTAGATTACAAAAGAGAAGGTCACAACTCAAGGTAACTCTTTGCAAGCTACTTCAAATGCAAAATCAGGATTAGGAGGAAGTAGGAAATATCTAGAAACTTGATCTTTCTGGGCTGGACTCTGTTGTTTCAGATGCTAAGTAAAGTGAGGAGCCAAATCCCCAAAAATGAGTTTCCCTGGGGTCCGGGAGATAGCATGGAGGTAAGGCATTTGCCTTTCATGCAAAAGGTCATCAGTTCGAATCCCGGTGCCTCATATGGTCCCCTGTGCCTGCCAGGAGTGATTTCTGAGCATGGAGCCAGGAGTAACCCCTGAGCACTGCTGGGTGTGATCTCCCCCCCCCCCAAAAAAAAAAACCAAAAAAAAAAACCCAAACAATAAAATGAGTTTCCCTTTTTCTAAAGGAGGGTCAATAGTCAATAGCCGGAATCTGCATTCTGGTTATGCCCTTGATTACCAGAAAATGCAGCTGCAAGGACATATTTAAAAAAGAGAGAAAAAATACTGTCTTTGCTTTTAGGGCTGACTATATCCAGAAAAGGGGTTCTCAAATAATTTTTGGTGCTGGATTTTCTGAGCCAAATTATTTGATAGAGGCCATTATTTTGCCTGATATATACAAGGGAGAGATAGTCAAATACTGACGGAAAATGTAATGGCAAGCATCTCTTTGGAAATTCTTCAATCATCCATGCAGGGGAAAAAGGTGTCCATAGCGGGCCTTTTGACAACCCCATGGGGGTTAATTTAGTTCTCTCCTCCAGGAAAATCTGAGGATACATGTGGTGGGCTGAGCCCCCCTAGAAGCTTAGGTATGCCCTGCAAGGTAATTCCAGGGAATAGGGTATGTATCAGAATGGTGAGAATGAGAATGATGGTGAGGATGAGGGCAGGAAAGGAAGCCAGAAAAAAAAAAAAAAAGGAGGAGAGTCATGGGGAAAAGTGGGAAAGAGGATGATGCAAGGGAGAGGGTGGTGATTATATGTGTCTAATTTTTGATTTGTTGTTTTGTTTGAACCAATTGAAAAATGATATGTGAGAGAAAAGAGACACCCAATCTTGGCCTGCATGTTCTTGGTGGACTTGGTAGCTTTCCAGGATGACACTCTGGTATTCAGTCCCAGGGTTAACTGCCTCTTACTCCGTGCAAAGCTGTGAGTCTGTTCTTGTTAATTCATCACACCTTTTGCTCCCTTTTTCTAGAGGCTCATTTAGGTCTATCTCGACAAAGTCTGAGAATTCCTTCTGGGGAAAGAGGCAGAATCGAAATTGTTTGAGGAGTGATCTTAGGAAGGACAATCCCTTCCAGGCATCGAACAATGTACGTGGGATTTTGAGGTAAAGGAGGTGTCAGTGGGCCCATGTGTTCCAGAGGAAGTAGCGGTTGAGAGAAAATGGAGGGAGGGAAATCAAGAGTTTGGTGTGTTTGACCCAGGAACAGAGCCGGGATGTCAAGCCTATCTCAGCCTCTGTGCCATCCAGGTGTCCTGGCAGACTTGAGCCATTGGTCTCTGCCACACCCGGAGGTGCTCAGGTGATATTCCTGGCTCTACACTCAGAAATCGCTCCTAACAGGCTCGGGAGACCATATCGGATGCTGGGCATAGAACCTGGGTCCTTCCCAGGTTGGCGACATGCAAAGCAAGTGCCCTGTTTAACTATCGCTCCCCTACCCTAGGACTCATTATTTCTAATATTGTTTTTTTTAATTTTAATTGTTATCACTTTTGGTTTCTAGGCTATACCTTGGAGATGTTCATGGCTTACTCCTGTCTTTACATTCAGGGATAACTCCTGGAGGGCTTAGGGAACTCTATTGGATGCTGAGGATCAAACCTATTTTGACTGCATGCAAGGAAAATAAACGACTATCTATAAGTATTGTCACTCCAGACCCAACTCTAATATTGATTTTAAAATGAATTATGTGTCATTGAAATTTGCTGAGAGTAATACTTAAATGTTTTTATAAACACAACACAAAAGATAAATATGTGAGGTGATGGACATATTGGTTATTTAGGGTGGAATCTGTTCACAGTGCATGTCAAGTAATTATGACACACATAAAATGTTTTATAATTTGTCAATTATACTATGTCTATTAGACTAAAACTCTTAATATTATTTATAAAACATAAATAATATGTTGAAGGTGGGTGTTTCTGTTGCCACACATAAATATATATACACTTATGTTAATTTAAATGGAGTTTGGGGTTAGGAATATGAATAGACAGGATGCAATGCTATTTGCCTGCTATGTGCTGGGCATTTACTGGGTATGGCCATTCAAGCCAAATTGGGTTGCCCTGATGATCCCTAGCACCTGTAATTTCTCTAAAATTGCAATTTCCTCTCTAACTACTGAATCATCAGGTCTATTCTGTGGGACTCATCATTGGAAGAGATTCCTGATACCCTGAAAACTGAGTTCAATTTTTGTCTAAAAATAGTATAGGGTTTGACATCAACATCAGTTATGGCTTATTTTAAAAATAATCAATACTGGGGCTGGAAAGATGGCATGGAGGTAAGGAGTTTGCCTTGCCAGCAGAAGGACAGTGGTTTAAATCCCAGCCTCCCATGTGTCCCTTGAGCCTGCCCGGGGCGATTTCTGAGCGTAGAGCCAGGAGTCACCCCTGAAGTGCTGCTGGGTGTGAACCAAAAACCAAAAAAACAATAAAAAAAAGAATAATGAATACAACTTTTCTAGATTATTTAATTCTTTTAGACTTTGAGCAAATTCTGCTTGATTTAAATTCATTAATATTATTTCTTATAACATTACCAAGTAGGTAAAATAAACAGCAAATTCCATCAAGAAATGAAAAAAAAGATGCAGTATTAGCTAGAAATGTAAATGATCTTTTATTAATAATGGGAAATTTGGGGATCAGGGAGATACTCTAAAGGACCAAAGCTCATGTTTTGCCTTCTGGGACCTCATGTTTAATCCCCAGGATCCGAGGATTCTCTAAGTATTGCTGAACACTGCGCTGGTAGTAACCAGAGCATAGTGAAGGTTGCCTCAAAAATAAATTAAAGAAGAGGGAAATATTTTTAAGTAGAAAATTTTATTAGCATATTTGGTCAAAATATTGCATATGTTCTCTGTGTCTCAAAATTAAATATAAAACATAGATAAATTTAGTATTAATAGAAAAAAGGAATGAGCAAAGTTTAAGCTATGTAGCTAATCATTGGCCTTCTCAACCTTTATCAAATGCTGATTAGTGTCCACGATCATTAAAACATTTTAATTACTCCACCAAGAGCAGGTATTATTTGGGAATAATATTCAGAAATGAAAAGTGAGTAACGGCTTTTTATCTATTAATTCTGTTAACTTCAAGCCTTCAGATGACAGGTACCCTTGAGGATTTCTCAGGGAACCTGAAGGTTATTCCTTGCTAGCACCTGGATCTGGTGAAGATTCAGGGAGAAAACAGATGTTGTAGCACAGCTCTGCTTCCTGAAGAATAATAGATGAGCATAGAGAGGCTTTCAATCAGAGCAGAACGCAGAGGATCAGAATCCCAATCACTCTGTAGAAGATGATAAAATAGAGCAGTGCAAGGATGAATTAAGATGACATGCTGTGTTTTATCAATAAAAGTAATGGGAAGAGATCTATTTCTTACAATTATTTAACTGAGAGAAAACTCCCTGGAATGATACATTTGGCTTATAAAGCAGTGTGAAGTGGGATAGATCACACTGTCAAATTAATGGCTCAGTTTGCAGCATTTGTATCAGCAGCAAGATTATTCTTTGTATTCATTCAAAATGAATGAAAACATACAAAACTGATCCCGACTATAAATCTGTTTCTGCTGGAACCTTTTGTCATTCTATGCTGTCCTTATTAGTTAGGCTACATCAGGTCAGAAAATTGAACAAATGGCTCAGATTTTGATATCCTATGCATCTTGGTTTTGACTACGTAGGATGTTTTCTTCTAGAAATTAAAAATATGATTTTCATTTTAATGGATGATATGATCTTTACCAGGTAATAATATTATAATTTGGTTTAGGTTAATGTCAGTGGCATTTCAGCATAATATATTCTCTGAAGGAAAATTTATAAATTATTTATTCCCTTATAAGCAGTGCCATGCATTTAGTGTGTTAGTCATATGCCAGTGCCAAAGTAAGATGAAAATTAAACTTTGTTCATCAGTAATCAGAACAAGTATATTGCTATTGGTATAAAATCTGTAAAAGTAGGTTTACCTTGCAGAAAATCAGTTGATATTTCCTTCTTTATATAAAATTACTCCCGTCTACAAAAATATTAATGAGTAAATGATAAATTATTTTGGGGGACACACTTTAACTCACTATATTCCTTTTTTCTTTTAAAAAATATGGGTGTTTTATTGGGGGGTTGGGCCACACCCAGAAGCGCTCAGGGATTACTCCTGGTTCTGCATTCAGAAAACTCTCCTGGCAGGCTTGGGAGATCATAAGGGATGCTGAGGATTGAACTTGGTTCGGTCTCAGGTCTGCCACTTGCAAGACAAACATCTTACGTTGTGCTATTGCTCAGGCTCAACTATATTTTTACTTATCATTAATATAAAAATATGTATGCTTTGTAAATGGACAGCAGGTCACAATTTAGAGCTCTGTGGTTCACTGGCAGCAGGACGTGGTCAAATTACTTGACTCTGTATAATTACCTCTTTTTGAAATGAGACCAAAAACATGCTTTTATTATGTAGATTTTTGAAATTAGGATTAAAGATGCTAATGTGTGTTTTCAGAATAGACAAATTGTATTTTATTCCTTAGTATTAGTTATTATTTTAATAGTGCATAAGGTTTTAGGCAGAATCAAAATGTGAAAAAGCAGAGATAGATACATATCCTTGAGGGACAATTTATCCAGAATGGAAACTATTTTTCTTCTTAAAACAGAGGATAACTTTTTATTATTTATTTACTTATTTATTTAAGTTTTTAGACCACACCTGGCAGTTTACAGGGCTTATTCCTGGTTCTGTTGTGTTCAGGGATCATTTTTACTACTGATAGGACCTTAATTGATGCTGGGGATTGAATCCAAATTGACTTTTGTAAGGCAAGCACAGTATCAGCTGTATTATCTCCCCAGCCCAGTTTTCTTTTTATTTAAGCCATTTCTTCTTTCAGCCTTTTCACATTCTTTGGAAGTGGTATTAATATGCTGAAGATCAAATTTAAGCCCCCCTCTCAAATGTGAGATAGGCAATATCTGTGATCTTCAAAATCTTAAAAATAACTCTACTGCAATCCTGTTACCTAAACTACTATAAAATTAACTCATTCAATTCCAGCCTAAAAGAAAGGATAATTTTTACTTATAACTACCTATAGTGTATTTATTTATTTAATTTGGGGGCCATTTAAGGGGCTTCTCGGCAAAGCTTAGAGGGCTCATGGCTATGCCCAGTGATCCTTGGTTAATCTGGCCAAGGAAATTTTGATGCTAGTGCCTAGTGACAGATGGCTAGTTCTCGCCATGCAGGGGCCACTAGGGTTATATCCAGTGGTGCTTGTGCTACACCTGGCAGTGATAGATATATATGTGGGAGTGTTATTGTCCATCATTGTTTTTTATTTTTAATCTCTTCATTAAAGATATTTCATTTTTTTTTAAACTCCAGGATTCTTTGGATAAGTGCAAATAGAAATAAACATGAGGTCAGGAAGAGAAGGAAGCAGTGTTTACTGGAGACAGAACAGACCAAAATAATTCCCTGAACAAAGCCAGAGAATGTTCTTTAAAGGGACAAACATGGGAAAGAGCGTCTTTAAGCAAGTTGGGTGAAAGAAATGGGAATTTGGGCACATAGCTTAGTGGACTATGTGCATTTTGTGAAGTGTTTTTTAGATTCATTGCATGTTTTGCCCACCTTTTATCATATAGATGTGTGGTGGAATCTTGGGATGATGAGCAGGTAGCTCCTTATTTATCTTTAATTGATATGTTAGAAGTAGATCTAATGGTAAAATAGAGGAAACATCAGGCACAATATAGCTGACAATACCTTCAAATTCTTAATTTTCATTTTAGTGTGGAGAGGAGGATTAAAGCGTGTATCTATAGAACAAGACATGTAACTCTGAACAAGATGAGATGGGATTTAAATTATATCACACCATTGCTGAAACCTCTTGAGGGAAATGCATTCATTTGAGACAGTTGAAACTCTTTATAGGATTGATAGTCATGGATTCTGCCTTCCCTTTCCATCTTTCTATCTTCTTCCCTTGAATATATACTCTCAATACACTCTAGCCATTACAGTCTCTCCTTAGATCCTCTGATAACTTATAGATTTTCTTTCCTTCTGATCTACACTTTACTTTACCTTGACTTCACTCATCATTCAGGTTGATCTTATCTCAGACTTTCTTTTCTACAAGGTGCCATTGTTGGTCCTTAACTCAAGATGCATGTGTTTTTCCCTGGTTGCCTCTTAACAAATCTCATTATGTTAGACTCACCATTTTTTTTTCAATTGCTTAGTTAATTCCTTATTTGTTCTCCTCTTGAAGAAAAATATCTTTGTAAAATCGTGTCAATATTGTAGTCACTATAGTCTCATTTCCATGACTTAACAAGGTATATAGCATGTAGAGAGCATTTAAAATTATGTTAGCGTGGAGTTGGGATGCTGTACCGTGATTAAGTGTTGCAAATCCTGGGACCTCAATAAAATGTTTTTAAAATGATAAAATTATGCTAGTGGCCAATCGAATGAATAAATGAGATTTTAGGTTTTCTGGTGCACAGATAAATAAAAATCTTAGTAATTTGTCTGTTTTATAATTAATATATTTATTTAAGCACCATACTTACAAACATGTTTGTAGTGGATTTCAGACATAAAAAAAGTACAACCCCTTCAATAGTGAACCTTCCTGTTACCATTCCCCCTAACTTCCTCCTCCCCAAACCCCAGACAGGCATTCTATTTCTCTAACTCACTGCCATTATTATGGCTGTTGTTGGTGTAGTTATTTCTCTAACTGCACTTACCAATCTTTGTGGTAAGCTTCATATCATGGGCTGCTCCTTTCAAACTTCATCTTTTTTTTATCTCTGGGTAATATTACCATACTATCTTTTATTTTTCCTAAATCCCATATATAAGTGAGACTATTCTTTATCTATCTCTCACCCTCTGATTCATTTCACTCAGCATAATAGTATCTATATCCACCCATGAATAGGATGTCTCTGTTTTTTTTAATAACATTTATTATACTTTAAAAAATAAAAAAGGGAAAAATATAAAGCACTTTATCTTGACCAACTGTGGACCTTTTTTTGTTTTTGTTTTTGGGTCACACCTGGCAGCGCTCAGGGGTTACTCCTGACTCCATGCTCAAAAATTGCTCCTGGCAGGCACGGGAAACTATATGGGATGCCAGGATTCAAACTACTGACTTTCTGCATGAAAGGCAAATGCCTTATCTCCATGCCTTCTCTCTGGCCCCAAACTAGTGTGGATCTTGAAGGGAAGTTCCATAGTCATAGAACTGAATGATACTTTATGACAGTGTAAATGGGAGAGGCACATTTTTAATATTTCTAGTGTAAGATATAAAGCATATCAATGTAGCAACGTAAGTTGTGAGTTTTAAATTGACTATAAATATTATAAATGAGAAATTTCATTGAGACTGGTAATATAATAATAAAAATTGAATATAAATGATGGTTAGATGTCAGTTCATAGCTAAAGAATGAGCTTAAACTCATTCATTATTACACTTTATAGCCCTATTTTTACTGTAATATCTCTTTTTATTGAATATTGATTATAGTATTGTATGCTTAATAAATTCAGTAAGAAAATTACAATAAAGCTATTTTTATTTCAATAAATGCCTTTAATGCTTCTTAGAACAGGATTTATTTTAAAATGCCCTATTTTAAAAATAATTTTTTCTCATAGATTAACTGTTTTCTGACATGTACTGAGCTAATAGACACACAAAGGTAGCCTTGCCTAACATGTAAACAGTTCTCGCCAACAATGATCTGCTAGTAACTCCATCTTAGGCCTGATTTATGGCTATGTGTTCTTGAACCTAAAGATAAATCTGACAGTCTGTCTTCAGATGAAATATTCATGAAGTTTCATAACATTCATTACCATTTTATGATTCTTTTAGTTGGTGTAACAACATTCTTTTCTAGCACTCTACTAAATCAGAAAGCAACTTTGTAAATCACTAGTCCAAGTGCAAAAGAATTGCTTGTTAATATCTTAGCTATGTTACAAAAGTGCTCAGGCATAGGAAATTCATACCATCATTCACTTCCTCATTCCTCAACATACTTGCTAGGCTAATTTCTGTCTGATCTCTTTTAGTTCTGATTTTCTGAATTTTACAACTATGTAAAAAATCATTAAAATCCTTGGATGGAAACATGTTGCTCTATGTAAAAAGTACAAAAATAAGTGACAGTTTAAAGCCATTTAGCAAATCACATTTCCTAGACAGAATAAGATTGGAAGGAGCAAATTGGATGGTGGGAATAGAAACTTCTTAAACTTTGTAACTTAAATACTTTAAGTTAGCACAACTTATCAAACTTTTCTTATATACCATTGGCTTGCCTTGGACTTCTATTATGGTGCTCCAAATTGACCACATTTCAGGTAGGTAGAGATCTTACTATATTTTGATGTGTATAAATTTTTCTTAGCAAATACCTTTGAAAAACTTAAGAGACCAAAAATTCATAGCTCCTGTGTTTTGAAATGCATGTCTTTTTCATTTTAACAAAACATAGAGAAAAGGTTTCTAAATATTCTAATAAAATACATAATGTCTCTCAGACAAAGATTAAGCCTTGTGACTTAAACTGATAAGACAAAAAGTTTTCTTTTTTTTTCTGTTTCTTTTTTGGGGGTAGCACACCTGGTAACGCTCAAGGGTAATTCCTGGGTATGCACTCAGAAATATCTCCTGGCTTGGGTGACCATACGGGAAGCCAGGGGAATCACACCTTGGTTTGTACTAGGTTAGGCCGTGCAAGGCAAACGACCTACTGCTTGAGCCACCGCTCCAGCCCCTGACAAAAGTTTTCTTATGATGTTTTAAATTATTTTGTTCTTTGCTACGAAGTCTTTATCCTATCCACAGAGAGATGGGTTTCTTAATTGATTTGAGTAGTTTGACATTACTGGGGAGACTATATTTAGGGGGAAAATGAGTTCAGAAATATGGGAGAATGGTGGTGGGAAGTGTAGATGAAGAATGAGAAAATTAGTAGTAGAGACAATTTTGATTAGGAGGAAAAGTATAGGGTAAAGTGATTAGATGCAATTTCTTTTATAATATATAGCTTTAGCATGGACTAGCTTTATAGCATGGAATAGCTTTAATATGGAACAGTGCAGTTGAGAAACTAATGAAACAGTCATTTAAAGCCTCTTCATTGCTAAATGCTTCTTTATCTACCCCACTTAGAAGGTGCTATATTTAGGCCAGATGGCTGCAAATTTTATTCTGGTTTACAAGCATGGAGATCTTGTATTACTGCCAAAGCCATTGTCGAAGTGTCCTATATCAAAACAAAACAAAAAATAAAATCCTCTGTTTTCCAAACTTCTGAAAATTCCACAATAGCAATAAAATACCAACAACCCTGTAGACTTTGGCAGTTAAAAGGAAAAATTATCCATCCCAAAGCAGCTTGTTGTCTGAACTAACTGAGCAGTGGGGCAGCCAAGAAGGGGAAGTGCACCATTGAGAAACTCATGAATTTTCAAACAAGCAGCCTTTGGAATTCAGAACCACTCATATGGGGCCAAGTGGAATGAGCTTGGCACAGAAATCAGTCACTCAAAAAGATCACATGCTAACTAGAGAGGAGTTGGAAAATGCAAATTATATTTTCTCTCAGCTAATGACAGACCCTATCCTGGGTGTTGAAACTAGCTAAAGTGTTTCCTCGGTAATAGATGCTTTTGATGAAACACAATTATACATTGAATAATATGGATAAATATTGTAATAAAGTAGTGTTAAACGATTTCAACTAACACAAGGTGCTATAATCTGTGACACTACAAATCTTAGAAATAAGGTAGTGCTATTAATATACACATTTCAGTTTGAAATTCTTATATATTACAGAAAGCTAAATCCTCCCAGGACCTAGATTCTTTCAGAACCTACATTATGTTCTGACTATCTCCAAAATTGATATGTTTTTAGTGTTTTGTAAGAGAACTAGCAATTTAAAAAGACAAATTTTCCAGAAGGTGAGTTAGGGAAGTTAGTTTTTTTGGGGGGCTTTTATTTTTGGGCTATACCTGGTATGCTTATTCCTGGCTCTGCACTAGGTAGAGATCACCTCTAGCACTCTCACTAGACCATATGGTGTGCAAGGGACTGAACCCAGGTTGACTTTGCATAAAGCAAGCATTATTGCTCTGCCCCAGAAGATAGCTTTTGCTCGAATATTAAGACAAAGAAAGAAACTGTTTTATTTGCTTATGTTAAGAATCCATAGACATAGTTTGAAGCATTATTAATATCATTGCTTTAAAATAGATAAGTCTTTTATGTCACTCCCTGAGTGTTTGCTGACCCCCGAGTGTTGCTCACACACACATTTTTTTTTAAACTTTCAAGTTATAATTCAATTTGGTGTTTCAATGAGGAGTAGTGCAAGCAGTTGCCAAGTGTATTATACAAAAGCAAATGCTAAGATGTTTTTGGGGGCTGCATTATTAGATCATTAACTGTAAAAAAAGGAGAAAGCTGAACAGGCAAAGGGAGAAGTTGCATAGGAATACTTAAACAAGTATCAGCCTGCAGGAACATCTGGACTAAGAGTTGCTCCTATTTTTCACCACCATTGAGTCCATGATACAAGGAAGAAGATTATTGGGGCCTATGGTTTTTTTGAATCTGAAGAAGTATCTATCTGGGGTTGTCAGTCATAGACTGTCCACTAAGAAAATGTTAATCCACCATTTAATCTATCCATAAATATTTTGAAAATCATCTAAAATGATTTTCAAGCTGGTGCCATGAATATGCACAGTTGAGATTTAGTGATCTGAAACTCACTAGGAAGCAGATAGTGGCTAGGAGAACAGAAAATCTGATTCAGCTACACAAAAACAGGTCTCAGCTTGGAGCATTATTCAAAGAAAATCTACAAATTGAGGAACAAGTTTGATCAATTGACACACATACCAAACAACCGGAGAGAATTTTGGCACTTAGTCAAAACTTCAGAAAAGCATTTATCACCAAACCAAAATTCTACTTCCCCTTTCCTTGCAATAGAGGGTAGGCAATGAGATGAGTAATTGTGGGGCTATTCTCCTAGATTAGAACATTTTAAAATTTTTTCTCTAACTTCTCAATTCACTCATGAATCTAAACTCCCCCTGGGCTTTTACAGCTTCCTAATAAGTCTATAGACATTAGGTTCTTCTGTGAATCTGAATTCAGAAAGTAGTTTTTGTTACTTTGGGATTATACATTACGATTACATTGTTGACTAGGGTTTTTCTTCTTTATAATATATTATATCTAAATAATAGTCATAATTAATACATTCAATACATTTAAATGTGTACTATAGCTTACGAAATGGAACATATATTATAGCACTTACCTTACATATGAAAAACCTCTTTTCCATTCTGAAACCACATGGTCCCCAAGAAAACTACCAGGACTAACCCCTGAGCATAGAGCCAGGAATAACTCCTGAGTATGGTGTGGTATGACCCAGAATACCATTCCCCAAAACTTTGTGTATTACATATATGACAAGCACTGTTCTAAATGACTGTTAATTTTATTTTTGAGTGAAGCAGAATAGTTTTTATTGAAATAAATTTACTTAGATGTGAGGGAAACCAAAGAGGAATATATGTTTAAGAGAAAATTGGCTTAAAAAGCAAACCCAGAAGATCCAGGTTCAAGAGAGAACAAGGTAGCTGAATAAGTTAAATGAGTAAATGCATGTGTTTGTTGACCTTCACTGTAGTAAATATAGCCTTATGATTGGCTTAGAAGGTGGATGGAGGCCTCTGTCTTTAGGCTCTGAACCATGTGACTCCACAACCCCAATTAACCGTCAGGTCTGGATGTTCATGAGAGAGGCGGGTAGAAATCTCACTCACATACAGGCTTCAGGAAGTAACAGCTTTATTCATCCTAGCCACTACATGTGTGGCCTCTATCATAACCATTTAAGCAGCTAGCCCTGCATCTTAACTCTCTCAGCCATCTTTTCTCTGACCTTCAAACTGGCAAAGATCCAACCAGGCAAGAGCCAAAGACTAAAAGGATCTTCTCCTCTGGGTCAGAGCACCTTTCCCAGACCCCTCTCAGGAAATGGGCAGGGTCTGCAAGTAAAGTTACAGGTCACTCCGGTTCCCAAGACCCCGCCCAGAAATGAGCAGGTCTCAGTTACCTATATTCCAGGGTGGAGCTACACTTCACTATACATAACTAAGTACCTAAGTGGTTGAATATATAATATGGGTAAATGAAGTCTATTTACAGATTTCATATATATGAAGTCTAATTTAAATGAAGTCCTTTTGAGTAAAGGACTGGAAGATGTAGTAGAAATGGAGGAATAAAAGATTTTGACCTGGGGCCCGGGAAATAGCATGGACGTAAGGCATTTGCCTTTCATGCTAAAGGTCATCAGTTCGAATCCCGGTGCCCCATATGGTCCCCGGTGCCTGCCAGGAGCAATTTCTGAGCATGGAGTCAGGAGTAACCCCTGAGCACTGCCGGGTGTGACCCAAAAAACCAAAAAAAAAAAAGATTTTGACCTTCTAGCATATTTTTAAACTCACTTTAAAACTTGGGGCTGGAGAGATAGCATTGGAGGTAAGGTGTTTGCCTTTCATTCAGAAGGTCATTGGTTCTAATCCTGGTATCCTATATGGTCCCCCGAGCATGCCAGGAGCCATTTCTGAGCATGGAACCAGGAGTAACCCATGAGTGCTGCTGGATGTGACCCAAAAACCAAAACCAAAAAAATATTTGAAAGAAACAAAGTGTACAAAATTATTTTAAAAAGATATAAAATTCTTTATAAGAAGAAAGGAAAGGAAAGGAAAGCTGTAGCTCAAGATCCCTAAACCAGTGGTCCTCAAACTACGGCCCACGGGTCACATACTGTATTTGTTCCCATTTTGTTTCTTCACTTCAAAATAAGATATATGCAGTGTGCATAGGAATTTGTTTGAAGTTTTTGTTTTTACTGTAGTCCAGCCTCCAGTGAGAGACAGTGAACTGGCCCCCTGTTTAAAAAGTTTGAGGACCCCTGAGAACAATATAAACAAATTTTACCAAGCCAAATTCAGCATTACATTAAAAGAACTAAGCATGATATATAAGTGAGTATTATTGCAAGGTTGTAAGAATGATTCCAGTGGATAAAAAAAAACAATATTAATCCACCATGTTAACAGGTGGATTAACTTTTTAAGGAATTAAAAAACCACATAATCATTGCAATTGAGGAAAAGCATTTGTTAAAATACATTCTCATTTATGTTAAAAATTGTCAGAAAAATAGAACTAGAAAGAACATTTTAACTTGATGATGATATACAAATAGGTTGAAATTAATATTATATTCAATTGTGAAAAATGTTTTCCTTTGTTTGAAGTAGGGGTGATTGCTTCCATAATTCTTATTCAATACATTGTTAGAAGTTCTCACCAGCATATTAAAATAAAAAGAAATAAAATATGCATAATTAATAAAGAAGGAACAATAATTTGTTTGCAGATAATTTAATCGACTTCTAGAAAAATTCCTATCTATAAAACAAGTAAAAAACCCCTACAACTAAGCACATTCAGTGTATAACATTTTATGTAAATATTTGTATTTTAAAGTGAGGTAGACAAAAATTTGTTGTATTTTCATATACTAACAATAAATATCAAAAAATTAAATTATAATTATTATAACTATGTTGGTGAAAATATAGCAAAGCACACACACATACACATATACAGTATAGATGTTCTAACTTCACAATACTGATGAAAGTGCTCAGATATATAAATTATAAAAATATATATCATGTACTTGTATTGAAGACTCAACATATTACGCATGTCCTTGTCCAAAAATTAATGTGTAAGTTTAACCCAATATCAATATTCAATAAGCTAGTTTATATAATGTTAACATAATTTCTATAAGAAGAATAAAGTTAGAGGATTATCATAGTTTCAAAATTTGTTGTGTAACTAGAGTAATTAAGACCACAAACATGGTTGGCTATTAAGAATGTTTAGAGAAGCCAGAGAGATAGCACAGCGGTAAGGCGTTTGCCTTAGACACAGAAGGATGGTGGTTCGAATCCCGGCATCCCATCTGGTACCCTCCCTAGTCTGCCAGGAGCGATTTCTGAGCATAGAGCCAGGAGTAACCCCTGAGCACTGCTGAGTGTGACCCCCAAAAAACAAAACAAAACAAAACAAAAAAGACTGTTTAGAGAGTGGCTGCACTGTTTACCATCAACCAGATCCATAGACTCACTCTATTCTCCAAAGAGATGTAAACCAAGCTGCGAAAAATCTTAGGTTTACTAGCTGAAATGTGGCAATTTCAAAATAAGGGGCATACAGGAGCAATTTCTGAGCATGGAGCCAGGAGTAACCCCTGAGCACTGCCGGGTGTGACCCAAAAACAAAAACAAACAAACAAAAAAAAATAAGGGGCATAAACCAGTGTGATTATACAGTGGATAGTGTATTGACTTGCATGCAGTCGACCTGAATTCAATCCTCAACATTCCATATGGTCCCCCAGTCTGCCTGCCAGGAGTGATTCCTGAGCACAGAGCCAGGAGTAACCCCTGAGGACTGCCGAATGTGGCCCCCCAAACCAAAACAACAACGAAAAATAGCGCATGCCAAGTCTCAGCCCTGTCAAAGTCTACACCCAAACCCCATAATACCCCATAACTCTCAGGAATTTATTTCAAATTATTTCTTGACTGCCACAAATTCTGCTTTTGTAAACTCCTTTGATCAATAGTTGCTCCAAATATGACACATCCATTATTTTCTTCTTTTCTAATATGGTAATTGTTATTTGATATTTGTGATTGTGCTTTTTCATAGGAATAAATAAAGGGGGAAACATGTTTTACTGGGAATGTTAGTTTCAAACTTAATTCTGAAAACTCAAGCTACATTAGAATTAATTGGTTATAATTCTGTGTCTGATAGTACATAAGTTTCAACACTAATAAAACAATCTTCTTATATCCTCAAATGTTACAAAATAATAAAAAAGGGAGATATGTACTCCCTCTTAATTTTGTGTCACCTTTTGGGTCCTGGAAGAAGAGAGTAGCAAACAATAGATACTTTTTTCTCAAAGTACAGTTTCTTTGTTGACTTTGAATGTTGGTTCTAAATTCAGTTCTAAAAGCAGTAGCAACAGTGTTACTGGGCTTTTAAGGTTATTATATATTTTTAAGTACAGCAAAAAAGACAGGCAATTTCTTGTTTACATAAATTAAGGGTCTTTTAACCAGTCAACTTCTGTCCTTACTTCCTATACCCCCTCCTACTTTCTTTTCAAGAGCAACAAGCATGAGCCTTAAAACATGTTAAGTGGTGAACCCCCACTCAAATTGACTATAATTGTCTCAGTCTGGATTCAAACTCAAGTTTTCGGGACCAGGAATAGCTCAAAATTTTGTAGTGTGTGTTTTGTATGGAGAAGCCCCATTTCTATTCTCAACACAACATGATCTCCTGAGCACTATGGAAATTGATTGGTGAGCACTAAACCTAGAGTAGATCCCGAGGACCACAGTGTATAACTTCAAAATGAAAACAAAGCAAAAAATAATCCTCACATTTGCAATAGCTTCTCACACTCTTACCTTCTTACTGTGCTTATCTCATCTTTCTTCCACTCACAATCTTGGCTGTTCTCCATCCACAAGAGTCTCTGCTGTACCTGCAAAGATGAAGCATACCAGGGTATCTCTACTATCTAGTCCCTCTGCTGGGACCCATCTCCCCTGATTATCAGTTCTTCAAGAAGACAATCAAACAGCTGCCTCTCAAAAGTTTTTGGAATTTTTTTTTGCAATTCAAATTCCTTAATAATACAAGACTACTTCAATGATTTATTCCATATTGGTTGTGTTTTTCATGGAATTAACCCTTAAGCGATCACATTTAAGTATTACCTTATCTATATTCTTATTTTGACGTTTACAGGACCTGTGGGGACATATATTTGTTTCATTCCTCATACTTATTAACGTCCCCATGTCCTGTCTTTTTCTGTCTGAAATTGTAAATTAAATTCTTTTATTAGTGTATTCTAATAGGCCTTTTAAAATATTCTTGTGTCTAAATATTTAAAATGTGGTTAGTAGTATATGGCCATTACTTTTAATACTGAAAAGTAGAAAATGTAGGTAGGACATGTACAAATATTACTTGGAGAAAAGTTGAGGCATAAATTCCAGAGAGGTAACAGTTTTAACACCTTTTATATATAATATCTAGTATTATATATATGTATATAGACAGACAGGCAGATAGATAGATAAGATAGATAGATAGTTATCATGTAAACAGTTTAAGAATCTAATTGCTGGGGAGGAGTGAAAGCACAGTGGTAGTGCTTTTGCCTTGCACAGATTGGTGATTAGATTCCCAGCATCCCATATGGTCCCCCTAGCCTACCAGGAGTCATTTCTGAGTGCAGAGCCAGGAGTAACCCCTGAGCACCGCCTGGTGTGGCCCCACAAACAACAAACAAACAAAACTAATTTTTCTTTACTATTGCTTAATATTGGTTTGATATTTTTCTACTTACTGAAACATTTTGTTGTTGTTGCTGTTTTATTTCTTTGGGCCATACTAAGTTGTGGTTATGGGCCCTTTCTGGTTCTCTTTGCTCAGAAGTGACCCCTGGTGGTGCTCCCACATATGCAATATGAGAGGTCTAGCAAAGATTCCAGTGAAATGGCTACAAGCAAGACGAGTGCCTTGTACATTATGTTCAGATCCACAGAATCAATCTTCACAAGAATAGCAGTGTATGTAGTTTTAATAAATTTGAAAATACAAAAATTCTAATTTTTATAATTAATGCATGTAAAGAAAGATTAGTTTAAAATCACTCTAGTGATAAATTCCATGCAAAAAAAAAAAGTCAGTCCCCCCCCCTTTGATGAATGTTAGCTTGTCACTTCAAGTTGAACAAAGGAATTGCTAAAGGAGAAATCGTACAATAAAATAAATATAGAAGTAAAGGAGAACCAATTAGAGTAGATAAATTATTAGAAAATTCAATCAATACACCCAGAAAGGGGAAGCCGCTGAACTCCACTGTAACTTAGATGCCAGCCCCCTATCTGCCTGTCCTCTGTGCTGTGCTGCATTTCGGCCTGATTTCATCCTGTGTGTGGCTCATCTGCGGACAGCCAGCTTTTCCTGGAGGTGAGTCTACTCGCCCAGAAAGGGAGGAGCCAGAGGAGCACACCCGCTCTGCTTCACTCTGCGACCGGGCACATCATTTAGCCAATGAATACAACTACAACATGTAGAAAAAATCACAATACAAGTGTGACAATGGGGAAACAACACAGGCCAGCTCCAGACATAGATAATGACAATGGCAACTCTGATGACTTGAACATGGTCAACCAACTAGTCAGACTCTCAGATAAGGAGTTTAGAGTCGAAATATGGAAGATGTTCAAACAACTTGAAGAAAGTATAGAAGAGAACACTAATAAGAATCAAGAGGATATGAAGATAGAAATCAGAAAGCTCCAAACTGAAATTTAAGGTCAAATAACAGGTCTGAAAAACTCAGTAGATGAATTGAAGAAAAACATAGTTGAGCTTTCCCATGGGTTAACAGCAGCTGAGAATAGAATTAGTACACTGGAAGATGAGATGAATGACAATTCTATACAGCAGAAGAAATTGGATAAAAGCCATAAAGCAATTGATCAAACAATAGAAAATGTTCTCAAAGAATAGAAACAGATGAAAATAGAAGTCTATGATAAGCTCAACAGAAACAACTTGAGAACCATTGGAGTCCCAGATACTCAGGAAGAAAATCTCCAGGAAGAATCAACGGTCAAGAACATCATTAAAGAGAAACTACCAGAGCTAAAGAATACAAGTGATCAAATTCTGCATGCCCGAAGAGTACCAACTAAAAGAGACCCCAGAAAAAACACCCCAAGACACATCCTAGTCACAATGATGAATCCCACAGATAGAGACAGAATTCTGAAAGCAGGAAGATCAAAAAGAGAAATTCAAGGGAACATCCTTGCAATTTACTGCACACCTGTCACTGGAAGCACTCAAGGCCAGAAGGCAGTGGTGGGACATAGTGACAAAACTCAATGAAATAAATGCTTCGCCTAGAATACTGCACCCAGCAAAACTCACTTTCAGGTTTGAAGGAACAATACATGGTTTTACAGACAAACAACAGCTCAGAAACTTTAAAGACTCAAAACCATTCTTTTTTTTTTTTTTTTTTTTTTG
>PVKC010009302.1:0-27017 GCA_004027635.1 Crocidura indochinensis
AGGACAATCTCAAGATTGTACTGTTGTTTTCCATTTTAATGGCTTTCTAACCTTCTTTTTCTTCTTGTTCCTGGGAACAATACACAACAAACCTCCTGCCTGCCAGAAAGCCCTTCTAAGGTGCTCAATTTAGAGATTTCTGTATTATTCCTCAAGAAACCCAATGCTTGGAGATCATGTGATCAATCTAGATGCAAACAAAGAGAACTAGGATATTTTTTGTTTTCTTTTGTTTTGTTGTGGGGGGCGGGGGGGCACCAGGTAGCACTCAGGTTAGTCCTGGCTCTGTCCTCAGAAATCCTCCTGGCAGACTGGGAGGACCATATGAGATGCCAGAGATCTAACTCGGGTCTGCCACTTGCAAGGCAAATGTCTTACCTGTTGTGCTATCACTCCAGACCAGAGAGCTAGGATCTTCAACAGAAAAATGACTCTAGGGAGTCTGCCTTTAATTATTATGCTATTTAATCTATTTTTTTTAATAAAATGGGTAAGATTAGGGGCCAGGAGATAGGGCTATTTACTATCCTTGGCCTTACAAAGGCCTGAGTATTTTGAGTGGCATGGTGGGCCAGACAGCATTTGACCTCTGGAATTGAGTAGTCACTGACCAGCTAACTGGCTAAATATCACTGGGCTCCCTTTGAGAGCTCCCATCCATAAAAAAAAAAAAATCCAATATTTTCAACAACAGTAAACTAGAGTGTGACATGTACCATAGGCAACAGGCAAAGAAATTTGACACATAGAATGACACCCCATCTTTGATATAGCCAAGCATCTTTGATATACCCACTAAAGACATGTCTCAAGATCACCAATATTAGCCCTCCAGTACCTGGAATTAAAAGTAGCTTCTATCACAAATAGGACAAGCTAAGTTTAATAGGTAAATAGATATTTGAGCTTACTGTTTTTATCCTGAGGAAAATCCAACTTCTCATTTGCATTGCAAAAGACTGTTTTGCAACTTGAGGCAAAGAGTGATTCCATTCCAGAAACTGGGAAAACTGGGAGATGTGGGCATTATTTTTTTAATGATTATAATAGTTTCTAATTTATTTTAATTATTCTCTCTGTGTAAATAAACAAATTATGTTGATATTCAGTGTCCATGGCTGTTCTCAAATACCTCAGTGGCACATTTTGTTTGTTCCTTTTAAAGCATTTGCCCTGGAGTTCAAATTATAGGCTTTATGTAGAAACTGGTAAAGCAATACAAAAATTTGTACTGCAAAGAATATTAATAATACTTAAATTCTAGTCAATCAGAAATGATTAATAGGCACTTCATGTTTAAGATGAGCATGATTTTTAAACTTTGGCTTTGTTTTCATTATTCTTTCAGAAATATCAACCTACCTCAAAAAAAATATAACACAATGGTTGTTGCACTTCTGGAAAAAGTACAATTAATGCTAGTGGGGCATATGTTCCACCCTGCCTCCCACTTCCTGAAAGTCATTAATACTCAGCTTAGTCCTTTTTTGAATTAATTACCTCCTGAGTCAATGCTCCAATGACAATCTTTTTAACCTACAGCAGGCACAGATGGCTGAACACAAATTTTTCTTTTCTTCTTTTTGAACAAAAATGTAATATGCACATTCTATCCCATAATTGTATCTGGAAAAAACTGTAGCGATGTTGCAACAAAAAATGTTTGATTTTGCAGAGAAAACCATTATTTTCAAAGATGCCACTTTTTAATTCCCTTCTTTTTTGCTAAGAGTCTTTCTGCAGAACAGAGCTCTGAAACCCTAGAGAAAAATCAATTCCCAGATGAGTCTGCATGCCCTCAGGGCTACTCCCAGCTCCTTTGTCACTAGTTTTACTGACAGCTGGTAGTTCCTACTTGGATACAATTTCTCTTCACGCTGCATATTTATTGAAATACACCTTGTTGTAGCATTGACCTTACACCAGGAGGAAGCAGTGACTAATAGCAAAATCACTTGGGTCCTGACAGATGGTCTTAGTATTCATCTTCCATGTTGTCATCAGATCTCTCAGCATATGAAGAACAAAAGAACATTAGCCTCTGAAGGGAAAATGAAATGTTGTCAGGGAGAAGGACTGTATCCATGTACCTTCTACTTCTTAATTCCCACAATGAGTATCTTCAATTCCAAAATGCTTTCCCAAATCTGAATACAGACTCTCAAAGGACTATCAATAGAATTAATTATTTAGGAGCCAAAATAAACCGTTGTAGAATCCAAAAGATTCACAAAATAATAAAGTCTGCCTTTATTAAGTCAAACATTATTCAAAGATTCACAATGATTGACTTTAATGTAATTAGCAAATGAGATATGTTATAGATGACTATACAAAATTGGAGGGGCCAGGGAGATAGCATGGAGGTAAGGCGTTTGCCTTTCATGCAAAAGGTCATCGGTTTGAATCCCGGTGCCCCATATGGTCCCCCGTGCCTGCCAGGAGCAATTTCTGAGTGTGGAGCCAGGAGTGGCCCCTGAGCACTGCTGGGTGTGACCCAAAAAAAAACAAACAAAAAAACAAACAAAAAAAAATTGGTGAAATTTGGACACCTTATCAGCACATTAAAATCTTGATTTTAAAGCACAAATTAGTGAACTCATTGTCAAGTGATGGGCAATTATTCAAGTTTTAAGTGCTATTTTAAAATAGAGCACACATTTAAAATAATACATCTTATTGATGCTGTGATATTGCAAATATCAATTTGAATTGCCATCTTAAAGACAAAATACTAACCTTTTATTCCCATTCCTCTCTTTCTGATCCCTTTTCTCCTAGATGCATGTCAGCCTTCTATTTACTTTTCCCTCCAACCCATGTTTTGGGAGCTCTACTCCACTTCAGTCTTCATTTTCTCTTCACTACTGCCTTTTCCATTCACATATCTGATGGTTTCACTGACCTGCTTAACATTCTCAGTGGTACTCAATTTTATAAAAAGTAATACGCAAATATCTTCACAGAAAGTTCAAGACTAATATGAATTCCATATTCCATATTCTTGCTCCCTTTTAATTGTTTTTTACGTTTTTAGGGGCAGTGCTCCTAAAACTCAGGAGGCTTGGGGTCACTTCCAGGAATTGGCTCACTAGACAGTGATCCAACACTAGGACCTGACAATGTAATGCTGAATTGGGGTTCACCAAAACCACCCCTACAGTGCTCAGAGTCTCTAGGGTTACATAGTGATGCTTGTTGATGCTGTGGGTGAAATTTGAGTGGGGTGTGTGTGTGCAAGGTATAGACCGTACCCCTTATACTATCTCCCAGGACTCTGCCCTCAAACTTGTTGAATTCCCAGTGGCAATTAATATATTGCAAAGTGATCCATGTCTGTCAGATTGTCTCTCATTGAATGGGATTTGCTTCTTGTGGTTGGTAGAAGACACATCCACTGGAACGCTATGGTCTCTCAATCTGTGTTTACTGGCAAAAGAGGAAGTCACTCCCACCAATGTGGAGAGATGATCCTTTCTTGACTTTGAAGTATACTGTCAAATTGTGAGAGGATCTCTGCCACATGACAAAGAATTGTTTGAGGTAGGGTGACAGGGAGATCTGAGAATCATGTAGGAATTGAGTGTGGTCCATGGGAAAAACTTAGAAATGCAGACTTGAATTAAACTACCACAATTGGAAATTATGTCCACTGCCTGAAAGAGCATGAAAATGGATTTATGCCCTGTCTAGCCCCAGTGAATCTGCACTATCTCTGATGACTTGACTTCTGTTCTTGTGGCATCAGGACTTGAGCTAAACTGTGCCCAGACTCTAGACTTCCATAAATCATGAGAGAAAAAAATAATTTTTAGAGCTACCAAATGTTTGATGATCACTTCATGCACTGGTAGAAAACTAATCCATTCTTACAGTCTCCTTGAACACACCCAACAAGTATAGACCTGTTCAGCTCAAGCTATAAACTCCTGTTTTTGAAGTTCCACCCCATTATCTTCTTTTTTGCAGATGTTTTTACACTAAAATTTCACAGTTAAAAAGCCCCTTATCTGATCAGTCATATAATTTTCTTAAGTCAAATATCTTCTGCAAGCAATTTTGGTTCAGTGTCTGATTTTTTGCCTTTCCTCACATTCACCAAATATAGGTGTCCACATACAAGGATATGCACATGCTATAGTCTAATATTAATAATGAAAGAACCATAATTATTTATGCCCCCATAAATAACACTGGTTGAGAGGCTCTCAACCAGTGTTCCAAGGCTCCTTCTGGCAATACTAATCCAGTAAGGCCGAATGATTACATACAGTGCCACAGTATTGCTCATGTCTCTTGAGCTCCCAGAACCACCCCGAAGAAGGGCTTCAAATGCTATAACCATTAATGTACAAAGGAACACGAGGTACCACAGACTTAACCAGTGTCTCCTGAAATATATTCAGATTCACCAAGTTGTGTTTCTCAACCACCAAGCATAAGTGCAAGGCACATATGTCTGCATAGTTTTCATATAATGAAAATAATTATTGTGATCAAATGATTTAAATACAAATTTGTTGTTGAACACTTTGCCTCAGACATAAGCACTAAACACTTCCCCTTTCCCTTAAGCCTCATGGTCTAAAAACTAGGACTTGTGCCTTAATGTTGAAAGACCTAATTTGAAACTGCAGCTAAATGTGAACTGTTTTCAAATCCCATGATCTCTTCCAAACTTTTCCCTCACCAACCACAGCCATTTTTTTCTCTTGCTTTCTCCTTTTTTTTCCTTCAGATTTGCTAACATCAGTCCTATATTATTATGTGCCAAGTCTTGAGACTTAAGCAAGGACAAAGAGAATTCTTGCCTTAGACTGAAACCAAGAACTATCCAAGACTGCACACTTCTCATATGAGGCATGTGCTGGACTGCTTAGGGTCATTTTAGGGGGTATTCAGAGGGAGGTCCAGGGAGATTGACATCAATGTTAACTAAGGCATGGAGGGAGAAAAAGTTGACCTTACTTCTTTTTAAACTCAGAAACTTGAGCAGTTTCTGAAATGAATTTGACCTTTCACTACTAGATGAATTAATAATTCCCTTTAGGCTTCAGCTAATTTGCTTTGGATTTCTTTTGAAACAGAGAAAGCCCCATATCTCACTGATAGCAGGTGATAAAATCATCATCTCAGTCAGCTCTGCATGAGTCCAAAGTTCAGGTTTTTAGTCAGTAGATTTTTCTTCCTAAGCAGAATATGAATCCTTAAAAAAGATCCCTGAATTTAATGCCATTTGTGTATGACAGTACTATTGTCAAATGATCACAACAGTAAAGTAATAATATTAACTTATGGTATATATGTAATAAAATGCTTATAGAAACACAAACATTATTATCTGTATATGAAAAAATTTTATATAGATATTTTAGAATAATAATGAAAAATGTGAACTGGTGAGCACTATACTTCACAAAATTATACCTAATAAAAGTCAAATAAAACTGTCATTGCATTTGGTTTATAGAAGAGGCAAGGACACAGTGACATGCACAAATCAAATACTAAAGTATGGATGTTTAATCTAGGATTTCTATTTGCTGATTTCTTTAATTAAATTGGGAAGAGAAAATTAGAAAATTCATAGGCTCAAACAATCACAGGAGACACAGTTAACATTTAATATTTTACACCCCCATGTGTATGCATTTTTACAAAATAACAGTTTAAAAATAAAACAAAGAAATAATTTCACTGGGTGGTGATATGAAAATTAGATAGCACCCGGTGATGCTCAGGGCTTACTCTTATTGGGAATCATTTGCCATTAAGGGGTTGTTTGGGGTCTACTGTATGCAAGAGTTATAACCCCTGCATTATCTCTTTAGTCCCAAGATAATTTCATTTTGTAAGGGGCAATAATCAAATTCAAGTATTTAAACCCAGGCTATCTTTAAGAAGGACATGGTTGTAGAAAAAGCCAAGTTTACTTCACTGTAGGTAAGTGCAGGTATTTATCTATACATCTTTGAATTGCCTATTACGTTTCACTAAAAATATTTCCATTCTTAGGAATACAGGCAATGCATAACAGACTAGCCAAAGAGCATCTTTGTCATTTGAATAATAGATCTATCAAAGAGGACATATGCATTTCCCCTGAAGATAAAAGGCCATATGTTAATCCAAAAGGTTTCCTTCAAAACCTGCAGAATGAAGATATTCAACAAGCTAGATAATTTAAAATTAAAAACAGAACAAGGAGCAAGCTGCAGCCAGTGAGAATTGTCATAAGAGATGTGCTTTTGAGTTACAATTGTTTTCTTTTTCCCTATTGATATTAAAATAATAGAAGACACTACCAACACATTCATTTACTTGTAGAGGGTCTGCTTTACTTGTATAAAATGCCAGTATTTACTCATCACTCAAAATAAAGACATTTTTTACAGCATCATTTAAAGTTTAATAACTTTAATACATTTTTTGTCAGTTCTAGGGTTAGCTTAATGGAAGCAGTTAGCATGCAGACATTAGAGTTACTGTTTTTATTTTAGCTCATACTTTCTTACTCAACTTTCCACAATAATATTCTGCAAATAACAGTGAACACAGATAAGTGTCACAAGTATTTCACAATCCTCTGATCCCTGAGCTAAGATTTTTTTCCCTAGAGATTACCCTACAATAATAAAAGCCAACATGGTCCATTCCTCCTGAGCTGCATAACTAGATCTTGGTGAAACATTTTATTAAGGGCTCATATTATCTAAAGCGACAAGTCCGACATCTAAGATGACAATGACATTTACATTAAGAAAACAGTCAAGGGCTGGAGCGTTGGTGCAAACAGTAGGGCATTTGCCTTGCATGCGCTAACTTAGGAAGGACTGTGGTTCTATCCCTGGCATCCCATATGGTCCTCCAAGCCAGGGGTGATTTCTGAGTGCATAGCCAGGATTAACCCCTGAGCATCACTGGGTATGGCTCAAAAAGAAAAAGAGAAAGAAAACAGTCAGATGCAGCATATAATGTTAAGTATGGAAGGTGTATATGTAAAAGATCAATAAGATTAATAATCTCTACAATACTCTGAGGAAATCCATATCATCATGATTTGTAGCAAAGAAGACAGGCTGTTGAGGACATAAGAATTTTCCTATTTTTAGTCATTTAAATGACTTTATTTAGATAACTAGAAAGACTCGACTACCCTCAATTTCATGACATTTGACTAACCATTAAAGTGAAGATATTAAAAATTTACAAATAAGGGTGGATCAATAGTACAATAGATAGGGCACTAGCCCTGCATGTGGTTGACCTGGGTTATATCCCCAGCATGTCATATGATCCTTGAGCACTGCCAAGAATGATTTCTGTTTGCAGAGATAGGAGTAACTTGTTAGAGGGTATGGCCCCAAAACAGAAAAAATTTACAAGTAAATGTATAAGTAAATTTTGTATATTTTAGTTATGAGAATACAAATAAGTAGATACTATTCATTGCTACTAAAAGCTAAACCTTACACAAGGCTTCAAACTTAAAATGTATATTCTAATTAGTCTAGATTGAAAAAATATTGAGTTTTACTTATTTTGGTAGGGGTAGGGCTATGCCCAGCAGCACTCAGGGGTTACTCCAGGCTCTGCACTCAGAAATTACTTCTGGCAGACTCAGAGGATCATATGCGATCAAAGACAAGTTGGCTGCATGCAATGCAAATGTCCTACCAGCTGTGCTATCACTTTGGACTGTGAGTTTTATTTTTCATCCAAACATTGCACATACTTACTTAATAATATGCTTATTTTTCAAAAATTTCCATGCTAATATAGGTTATCAAATATAAAGAATTTATTTAAAAACCAATGAAGCAAATTATTCAAGATAATTTAAACAGTCAAATATTCCCCGAAAAATGATTGTAATTTCACACAGTAGCTCTATCATAATTTATTTTATCAATAGAATTATTCAAAACTATTACTGATAATAATTGTTAAATATTAACATAAGTTTAAAACAGCATTAAAGAATGAATTTTTGCAACCATCTTGCGTCTCAGCAACTCTAGTGGGGACAAATTCCTTCACAAGAAAAGTATAAAATATGAAATAATGAGACCACACAAAATACATTGTACGGGGACCTATGTCTGTAATAGACATGAGAAAATTTTACTCTCCAGGCTGGGAGTATATAAAGGGTAAAGAGACAGTCATATGAAAGGAATGCCCACATTTGTTTCTTTCAAGTATAGGAACTATCAATGTACATTGTTTAATTTTAAAACAAATACACGTGGCTTTAGGTGGTTTGTAATCTTAGAATAGAATAAGTTTCAGTTAGGAACCAGAGAATAAAAGAAGGCTAATTTCTTACATATGAAAGCAGTTCCTGGCCCTATGTGTCATTACTGATGTAAATTAAGGGAGAGCAGGAATTCTGGTTTACTTCCTTTTTTTATTTTTCTTTTTCTAATAATATCGTTATTTAAATATCTTGATTACAAATATGATTGTGATTAGGTTTCAGTCATGTAAACAACACCCCCTTCACCAGTGCAACATTCCCACCACCAATGTCCCAAATCTCCCTCCATCCCAACCCACCCCCACCTATACTCCACACAGACTTTCCAGTTCCCTCAGTCACTCACATGATTATGGTAGTTCTCTGTGTAGTTATATCTATAACTGCACTCACCACTCTTTGTGGTGAGCTTCATGAAGTGAGCTAGAAGTTCTAGCCCTCCTCTCATTGTCTCAGAATTGTTGCAAAAATGACTTTTATTTTTCTTAAAACCCATAGATGAGTGAGATTATTCTGCATCTACCTCTCTCCCTCTGACTTATTTCACTCAGCATGATAGATTCCATGTGCATCTATGTATAGAAAAATGTCATGACTTCATCTCTCCTGATGGCTGCATACTATTCCATTGTGTATATGTACCACAGTTTCTTTAGCCATTTGTCTGTTGAAGAGCATCTTGGTTGTTTCCAGAGCCTGGCTATTGTGAATAGTGCTGCAACAAATATAGGTGTGAGGAAAGGGTTTTTGTATTGTATTTTTGTGTTCCAAGGTATATCCCTAGGAGTGGAATAGCTGGGTCGAATGGGAGCTCAATTTCCAGTTTTGGGAGGAATCTCCATATCGCTTTCTATAGAGGTTGTACTAGACGGCATTCCCACCAGCAGTGGATAAGAGTTCCTTTCTCTTCACATCCTGCCAGCACTGATTGTTCTCGTTCTTTGTGATGTGCTCCAATATCTGTGGTGTGAGATGGTATCTCATCGTTGTTTTGAGTTGCATCTCCCTGATGATTAGTGATGAGGAGCATTTTTTCATGTGTCTTTTGACCATTTGTATTTCTTCTTTGTCAAAGTATCTGTTCATTTCTTCTTCCCATTTTTTGATGGGATTAGATATTTTTTCTTATAAAGTTCTGTCAGTGCCTTGTAGATTTTGGAGATTAGCCCCTCATCTGATGGGTATTGGGTGAATAATTTCTCTTACTCAGTGGGTGGCTCTTGTGTCCTAGACACTATTTCTTTTGAGGTGCAGAAGCTTCTCAGCTTAATGTATTCCCATCTGTTTATTTCTGCTTCCACTTGTTTGGAAAGTGCAGTTTCCTCCTTGAAGATGCCTTTAGTCTCAATGTCAAGGAGTGTTTTACCTACATGTTGTTCTATATATCTTATGGCATCAGGTCTGATATCAAGGTCTTTAATCCATTTGGATTGTACCTTCGTACATGGTGTTAACTGGGGGTCTATGTTCGCTTTTTTGCAAGTGGCCAACCAGTTCTGCCAGCTCCACTAGTTGAAGAGGTTTTCCCTGTTCCACTTAGGATTTCTTGCTCCTCTGTCAAAAATTAGGTGCTTTTATGTCTGGGGAACATTCTCTGAGAACTCAAGCTCATTCCACTGATCTGAGGGTCTGTCTTTATTCCAATACCACGCTGTTTTGATAACTATTGCTTTGTAGTACAATTTAAAATGGGGAAAGTAATGCCACCCATACTCCTTTTTCCCTAAGAGTGCTTTAGCTATTCAAGGGTGTTTATTGTTCCAAATGAACTTCATAAGTGTTTGATCCACTTCTTTGAAGAATATCATGGGTGTCTTTAGAGGGATCACATTAAATATGTATATGCTTTGGGGAGTGTTGCCATTTTAATGATGTTAATTCTGCCAATCCATGAGCAGGGTATGTGTTTCCCTTTTCGTGTGCCCTGTCTCATTTCTTGGAGCAGGGCTTTATATTTTTCTTTGTATAGGCCCTTAAAGTCTTTGGTCAATTTGACTCCAAGATATTTGAGTTTGTGTGGCACTAATATGAATGGGATTGCCTTTTTGTCTTCCTTCTCTTCCCTATCATTATTGGTGTATAAAAAGGCCATTGATTTCTGTGTGTTAATTTTGTAGCTTGCCACCTTGCTATATGCATCTATTGTTTCTAGAAGTTTTTTGGTAGAGTCTTTAGGGTTTTCTATGTGGAGTATCATGCCATCTGCAAAAAGTGAGAGCTTGACTTCTTCCTTTCCTATCTGGATTCCCTTGATCTCTTTTTCTTGCCTGATACCTATAGCAAGTACTTCCAGTACTATGTTGAAGAGGAGTGGTGAGAGTGGACAGTCTTGTCTTGTACCAGAAATTAGAGGAAAGGCTTTTAGTTTTTGTCCATTGAGGAGAAAAATAACAAATATCTTTAACCTGAGGGAATTGTTTTGTGGCAAGAGGCTAAGACCCACTTCCTATGGTCTGGTTATAGAAATAGATAAAACTTATGAAAGAGGTACGGAATTATACCTAGTAAAAAGCCTAATTCTACACTGGCCAAACCTGTTTGTTAGCGGGCATTCAAAGTAACAAGGAAAGTCCCTGAGACAAAGCCATCCTACTGTGGTGCTCAAACACAAGAAGAGAAGACATTGTCTTGAAGATGCTATGTTTTGACTTGGCCTCTAGAAGTACATAGGCTGACAGAAAGAGACCAAGCCTGTCTTATTTGGTGTGGAAATTTCTCTGGGAAAAGAAATTGATAGAGGTCCTTATTTCAGCCTGTAATTTTTTACAAGGAGAGCATGTGCCAAATAATGACCGAAAATGTAATGCTTAAGCATCTCTTCGGAAATTCTTCAACCACCTATGAAGGGGAAAAAGGCTTCCACAGCGGGCCTTTTGAGGAACCCGGTGGGAGTTATTTCAGTTCTGCCCACCAGGAAAATCTGAGGATACATCTGGTGGGATGAGCTCCCCTAAAAGTTTATGTATGCCATGGCAAATTTGAGTTATCTCAAAGTGACAGGTAAAGTATTTTCACTGGGGCTGAAGCAATAGAACAGCATAGGGCATTTATTTGCCTTTCATGTAGCCAAGGTTCCATCCCAGCATCTCATATGGTCCCCAGAGCCTGTCAGGTGTGATTTCTGAGCGCTACTAAATGTGGTCCCCAAAATAAAATAAATGAAATGAAATATAATAAAATACATTTAATTAATTCTTAATCTACCTTTCAATTTCAAGTGTATTAATCTTCAAATTTATCTTTAAATTTATAAAAATATAATTTACAAATTATATGTACATATTATGCTCCTGAGACATTTAATAAAATATAAGAAAAATACAAAGAACTCTTTAGTTAACAAAATCAGAACTTGTTTTGGAGTTGCATAAAACAGTATTTATAAGTGATCATTTTCAGTTTTTATAACTGTCCTAAGAATAATATATATCAAATATAAACTTCAAACAATTACATCAAGTAGTAAAGGAAATGTGATACGTGTTAGTATTGATTTAAGAGATAGTATCTAAATTATTTGAGTCTCTTATTGATTTCTTTTCAGACTATCAAATGTTTCTTATATGAAAATCAATACAGTAATTTACAAGACATTTGGCCGAAAGTGAGGCCATTTTCTGGTATCACATATGAAAACAGATACATTCCATGTCCATCTGGTTGCACTATACATTTTCCTTTAATGTTATTAATTTTGAGAAGAGTATACTTGCTTCTACTTTGGTGATTTATATGTTATTTTTAATAGCTAACAATGATAAATGGTTTTGAGGCAAAATATGACAAACATATGCTGTTTATTGAATAGTGTGTCAAAAGAAAAAAATAAGATTATTTCAGGCTCTGTTATCTCAAAATATATCAAAAATACATGTAAAATTCTTGATATTATAATCATGTTTTTATAAGGAAAAAGATACATTGTCATTTTTATGTTTCATATGAAATTTTCTAACCAACTAAAAGATTTAAAAATTCTGAGTTTGGACTGGAGAAATATCATGGAGGTAAAGTAAGACCTTCATGCAGAAGGTCAGTGGTTTGAATCCCAGCATCCCAGATGGTCCCCTGAGTCTGCCAGGAGTGATTTCAGAGCATAGAGCCAGGAGTACCCCTGAGCGCTGCCACGTGTGACCCGAAAACCAAAAAAAAAAAAAAATTCTGAGTTCTCTCTTTTATTTGCATTGTTGTGGATAGGATTAGAACTGGATACACCAAAATTGATTTAAAATATTGGGCTCTGAAATAATATTATGCACTAAATTTAATAGGTAGGGTTTATACCTTCTTAGCAAGTAATTATAAATTAAAAATAAGAATATTTTCAACAATAATTTCAAAGTAAATTTTACCAATTTTAAAGCTAAACTGTTTACTTCAACATTATGCATATTTTGGTACATTTGGACATTTATATTTGTAACACATTAATCATATAGTAAATAATTTCGTTATAGTTACTATTAATCTTTTTAATTAATAGGTGCTATTTGTCACATACAAACCTAAGTAGAAATGATAGCATTTATTAGTGGATTCAAATCTGAAAAAATATTTTTATTGGGGCTGTGTTCAAATAAATGAATTTCACTGTATACAGATTAATTCTTTTCTGGTGCTTGTCACTCATGGGCTGGAAGCACCTCTGGATTGGTCCCTTACCCTACTGTTCTCCACCGTGGGGATGGTCCTTTTCTTCCCAATAAAGACTGAGGGTCACAAAGGGAAGCCTCTTGAGGTTTTGGTTCTACAACTAGTCCTATCCACTTGCTGGTATCTTTTGCTAGTGAGCAGAGAGCTGTGGTGGAAGTTTTCTGAACCTGTTTTATTCTCTTCAAACTTGTGTGGATTATTTCCTGTGTTAGTGTTTGTTTCCAGACCCAAGCTCCCCAATCCCTTAGGTTTCAGGGCTGGAACAACAGTACAGTAGGTTGGAGAATTATATGCCTGCTGCTGACTCTGATTGAATCCCCAACACCCTATATGTTCCCCCAATCCCTGTTGGGAATAATCCCTGAGTTCAGAGGCAAGAATAAAACTGGAACACAATTGGGTGAGGCAACAAAAACAAAATTATTTCCAAAGGAAAGAACATAGACAGTTGTCAATTTTTATATAGAGCACACGATTTGGATCCATTATTGGGTTTTATGCAAGAAGGATGTAGACATGATAAAAGCTAAGGGAATGTGCACAAGAAATCCCACTTTAAGATGGCATTAAAGAATGACATAATATTCCTCAAATAAATATTACTTCATATTGTTCATTGACGATAATATTGTTCTCTATTTCTGTAAAGCACTATGTCTTGGAGAATCATAATAAAAAGAGAACCAGAAATATATTTGAGTCAAGAATATTAAGCACATTTACATTTTAGCCAAAAAGTACCTTTCTGAAGGACACAATAATAAGTTAAATACTTTTATCAAAAAATTTGTTGTTGCTGTAGAGCATGGTATAAGCTGTAAAGCTTCTGCCTTGCACAAGCTAGCCTAGGTTGGACCGTGGTTCAATCCCCTGGCATCCCATATGGTCCCCCCAACCAGGAGCTATTTCTGAACGCATAGCCAGGAATAACTTCTGAGTGTCACTGGGTGTGACCCAAAAACCCCAAGACATAATAATAATAATAATAATAATAATAAAAGAAGCAATAAAAATATAAAAAAATTATTGTCAATGACTATCATGTCTCATTACTAAAATTGCAACATGTTATCTGGTATGGAACTTCAAGAAATCTTCCTTGATTATTTTTCTCTCAATTTCTGGCCTCACAAAAAGTCATGCTAAGAGATTTGATTTGCAACAGAGGAAAACTTTTAATTTGTTAACAGATTTGGCAGCATTGTAGAATGAAGAAGCATGTTTGGGTAAAATATTTTGTCATCTAGTACTTAGAATAAAAATATAAATAATGAGAGTAGTATTAAAATGATCTATAACACCTTCATTCTATATTACAGCAGAGCAAAATTTATATTTAAGGGACTAAAGATATAATGAAAAAGGTATGTGAACACAGCCAACCTATGTTCAAGAACCAGATCTGTATATGCTATGAGTCCCACCATCTGTGATCCCTGAGTGCAAAGCCAGGAGTAAGTCCCTGAAAACATTCAGGTGTGATTCCCCCAAATCATAGAACTCTTCAAATATAATTCATATATTTCTAGTGTTAAAAGTTTTACAAGAAATACAGTTATGCACATCAAATTTACCTGTTAAAGCCTACTTAAAAAAAGAAATTATATATAAAAAAAAGAGTGATGCATAAATGCAGAATCAAGAGTAAGCCCTGAGCACTGCTGGGTATTTTCCCTTGCCAAAAAAAAATGTATTGTAGTTGTTATGGGAGGAAAGGAAATCTTGAAAGGATCCCAATGTAGATTCCCAATATCATTGCTTTCATTAGGAGGTATAGGATTGTTACCAGTAGATCAGTGAGGAGCTTTAAAAGAGGACAACTGCAAAAAATAGTTTTCTACAGCAATAATTTTGTCTTGTGCAGTGGAAGAAAAAGGGAACTAATGTCATTGCTTTAAACCAATATTTCTCAGAGCAGTTTAGGACAATATTTTAATTGAAAGATGAAAGTACTGCGTTGGTGTTCTGTTGGATATAGAATTTCTACCTCACTGTGAGAGAAGATAAAATTTTCATTTGTTTTCCACTACTGAAGATGGGCTTGCTTTGGCTGGTACCCTCTTTCCACACTCTCCCACAAATTTTCCTTTATACCAATACAGCATTGTTATAAATTTAAAAAAAAGCCTACTTTTGAATATAATTACCCATTTCATCTCCCAAATTCACAAAAACATCTTTTGAATTCAGATGGAAAGAATAGAGAAAATATATATCTACTCTTACATAAAGGTATTCACAATTTTCAGGAAATCTTTAGGTCAAAACAATTCATGTCTAAGTTTAACCAGATACCTGCCATGACAGAAAGTACCACTGTGCTTCATGAATCCTTGGCTAGAACTAATGAATTAAAAGAATGGAGAATACTGACTACAACTTGATTTACAGATTTATATAAAAACAGGTAATTTAACCATGTAATTTTGAATTAATATAAACAACTAATCCTATAAAAAGTTTTCCACACATTTTGTGTACTACTAAATCAGTATTTTCTAATGTATATATTTTCATATAAGTGAAATATTTAGTCATTCACTAGATTATACCAGAAATTTAGGAGTTTATACCATAAGTTTAGGAGTTACTGTCATTTCACTAATTTAATAAGAATTCCTTTTAAATAGGGTTGTCTATGCATTTAATTTGTATTAAAAACTATGTGATTATGTGTGAAGAGTTAATATTCATCCTTGGGACAGTCTTTTTTACCCTCATTTGAACTTAATTTCACTGGGCAGGTAATGAATTAGCAGTAGGAAAAAAACTAGTACTAAAAGATAGAAATTAGGAAGTGCTAATTAAGAAAGATGTACACTATCTGGCATAGGGCATGTAAGAAAGTACACATAATGCTGACTTGAGGTTATTCATAGAAATTTTGGAAAATAATTATATTCTCAGAAAGAAGTCATTTTTCCAAAAATACAGAAATGAAATATACTTTAGGCTGAATATGTATAAACAAATGTTCATTGAATTATGAGACAAAACAATCTTTTTTTAATTAAAAATTTTATTTTGACCAAAGTAAATTACAAATCTTCCACAGTAATATTTTAGGCACATAGTGACATTGAACCTTAGTGATAAATGCATCTTTATAGATTTAGTATGGATGATACCTGGCTTTGAGTAATAGGATTGTAGAAATGAAGAAAACAGTTTAAGGTCAGAAAGCGGAAGGCCTTAACTACTAATTAAAGGTATAATGGCTTCATTCTTTGAATCTGACAAGTGAAACTACTTTTCTCTGGATGCATGTTGTATGGTTTTTCTCTCTCCAAGTCTATGAAATAATTGTTCAAATTATTTCTACCCATATGATATTTGGCTCAGAACTACCAAGTCCTAGCAGAAGATTTATTTTGACTAAGTGATAAAATATAGAGATCAAAAGCTCCCAGTCTTATTTTCTGTGTCTTCACCAATAATCTTCCAAAAGACTGGAACTCTGACTCAGAGAACTAACCTCACAAGCATCTGATTTTAAGATATTCAGTAAAAAGAAAATTGTTCTAATCACACAGACTTTGGAATTTACTGTAAATATCAATCAGGACTATCCTGGGTGAAAAAAAAAACAGAATTTATTTGAAGACCATGTTTGCTGGTGGTAATGGTCCACCAATCATTCAGAATATTTAGTATTTTTTGACAATTCTATCAGTCCTTTTGTTGAAACAAGCAATATAAAATATGTTGTGCCTGCTAATGGGGCAGACTTGGGAATGGGTAGAAACCTGGGGAACAATGGTAAAGGGAATGTTACACTGGTAGTGTGATTGGCATTGTGAGAAATAACAGTATTATAGAACTTTGTAAGCCATGATGTTTTAATAAAAAATTGAATATGAAACTAAGACATACTGAAACACAAAAATCAAGAGAATTCATTGCAAAAAGATATTCCTCATAATACTTGAAGCAAGTCCTTCAAAGCTACAGTAAGTAATGCCATATAGTTTACTCACATCTTTTTGTTTTGTTTTGTTTTTAGTTTTTGGATCACACCCAGCAGCGCTAAGGGGTTACTCCTGGCTCTATGCTCAGAAATAGCCCCTGGCAGGCTCAGGGGACCATATGGGATGCCGGGATTCAAACCACCATCCTTCTGCATGCAGAGAAATGCTCCACTTCCATGATATCTCCCCGGCCCAGTTACATTTTTAGAACAAAATAAAGTGCATTGATAATGCTGTAACTTTGAAAAGAAATAAGTATGCAATTATTTCTAAAAATTAAAATAAAATAAATGTCTTCTCCTGAGTTTTAGGAACACTTGCTATCAGTCCACAGAATTTTTCTAAGGTTTTTGGGTGCTGGGTAAAATCTGAATTGTGGAAGGCTAACTGTTCCATATTATGCAGAAAGGATTGTCGGGTGTAGAAGATGGAAACATCTCTAAGTAAAACTACATTGAATGATGAATAATGGGACCATGCTTACCCTAATGAACATGGCAATGAGGAAAGTTTATACAAGCAGTGCTGTGTGAAATCAAGAAAAACATCCAACTTTACTGTTAATTGAGGTGCTACTGTAACTATTTGCAGTTTAATATGGCTGTGAATTTCAGGCTAAAAATAAGATAGCAATATTTCAGGCTAAAAGTTTCAGGCTAAAAATAAGATAGCAATATTTTGATAATACTCCTGGAACTGTTTGGAATGCTATTCAATAAACTACAGCAAGAAAGTGCTCTAACCCCTATTAAATCTCTCCACTCTCCTAAAATTATTTTTAAACATAAAGGCAATATTAAACTTGTAGAAGCATTCCATACTATGTTCTGTGCAAAATAATAAGCATCTTCATATTAAAGATGCTAAAATTCTGCCATGCATATTTTGTTGTTATTAAAGAAGAGACTACTGGGGGGCCGGGCGGTGGTGCTGGAGGGTAAGGTGCTTGCTTTGCCTGCGCTAACCTAGGACGGACCGCGGTTTGATCCCCCGTTTCCCCTTTATGGTCCCCCATGCCTGCCAGGAGTGACTTCTGAGCGAATAGCCAGGAGTAACCCCTGAGCGTCACTGGGTGTGGCCCAAAAACAAACAAACAAACAAAAAAAAAAGAAGAGAATAAAATCACTAAAATCAAGCAACACAATTCCATGACATTTAAGAACTTTAGCTTGCATTTAAAGAAATGCAAAAAATATAAAATTCCAGGGAAGGTTATAAGACTTAATATATTCAACAAGGAAATCCTTTTAAGCTAGTGAAACAATAAACAGACTAATTGCAGACTAGTTATCACTGTTTTTTTTTCTTTTATGTGTTTCCTTATATTCTAAAATTTTGGTTTTATCGTTGTTGGTTTGTATTTTATTCAGGTTGGGATAGGGGCATACCTGCTGGTGTGCAGGTAGAGCTTACTTCTCACTCTAAGCTCAAATGACTCCTGGTATACTCAATGAATCATGTGAAGTGCCAGGGGTTGAACCCTTGTCCGCCACATGCAGGACAAATGCCCTTCCCACTGAGCATGGGGCTTTAGCTTCAGATGTTCTATGTGACTATAGTGAACTTTTCAGATTGTCTATTTTAACACAAATACGTTTTCAATTTTTTACTCAAAAGAGAAAACCTCGAGTACATGTTTTACTCCAAAAATGTTAATTACACTATATAAATTCTTTTTGACTTCCTATAGCCATTACTCTTAACAGTGTCTCATATTTTGGTGTCCCACAGACTACATTCAGCTAGTTTAAAATGATGATCTTATTCATAGCTTTGAATTCACTTTCAATAACAAACACAATCTAAAAGAGAGGATGAAGATCTCTAAGAATGAGGCAGAGAAACTGAAGACAGTCAATATAAACCTTAAAAGGAGAGGAAACCTACTTTGCAACACACCCAGAGTCTCAAAGACACAGGAAATGCATCTCATGGGAGAGCATAGTTTGCTTTCAACCAAGAAAGCTTTCTGTGATCAAGTCTCACATAGAATCATTTAGCTCCTCTAAACTCGGAGGCAGCGCTGTCTGTTCATCACAGCATGTCGTTAAGTTTTGTAAAAATAATTGCACAAAACGACTGAATCATTTCTCAGCTCATTGTCTCCAGAGATACTATGAAAATGAAACAATTAGCAATTCTAAAACATTTTCTATGCTGTATTCTTTGAATCATTTGTAGCTTCTGTAATCCTATAGCAGAGAATAAACCAAAAGTCCGCCACTACTTGTGATTATAAGAGCCACCAAACAAAAACAAACAAAAAATAACTAAGTAACTACCTTCTGGTTCAGAAATATTTGATAACAAACCTAGAATTTTAACTTAAAAAGCTATTCTATTTATTTTATTTTATTTTGGTTTTTGGTTTTTTGGACCACACCAGTTGACGCTCAAAGATTACTCCTGACTATGCGCTCAGAAATCACTCCTGGCTTGCGGGACCATATGGGATAGTGGGGGATTGAACTGAAGTCCTTCCTAGGCTGGTGCCAGTAAGGCAGATACCTTACTGCTTGCGCCGCAACTCGGGCCCCAAAAAGCTATTACCATTTTTTAAAAAGAAGCTATCATTTGAAGTCTGGGTTTTAGACTGATGACATCAAAGACCAGATTGATGAAAGATAAAATGTGATTCTTGTCTACAAACTTTAGAAATTTCCTATAAACTTTGCTCTTCTTTCTCTGGACGAATTAGCTTGTCCGACTCTTGCAATGAACAGCCAATGGAGCAAATCACAAATACTAAATAGATTTCTGTATCTCATAGAGGATCTTTTCTGTTGACAGAGGAACTATTTGAATCTATGCATCTCTATTGTGGCAGTTAAATATTTCCACTGATGATTGATTTTCAGTGAGAATTATTGGAGCATAATAGATAGGATATATGGGGCTGGAGGAATAGTACAGCATGTAGGTACTTACCTTGCAAGTGACCCACCCAGTTTATATTTGGCATCCATAAGTTCCCTTGAAATATTACAAGGAGTAATTCCTGGACACAGAGTCCGAAGTAACCTCCGAGCATCACCAGTATGGCCCCAAAATGAGCAAACACAAAACAGACACCACAGAATAAAAATATTATAAACTCAGGCTGGTAGAGTTAAAATCCTGGTTCTGTCATTTATTACCTTGTTAAAGTTCCTTAACCTCTCAGTACCTCCATTTTCTCATCTGCCTTAAAGCAATTGGAGAACAAAGCTCCCTATATCAAATGGGCTCAGATGATGCCTCAAGCTTCTGAATAAACAGTGGGTGTTGAGAATGGCAGTGGCACTCACTACTACTTCTACTGCTACAGAGAGGAGTTTTTTTATTATATTAAGATAAACCAATTGTATGCTAATAGTAAATTAAAAGAGATTTGGAAGACATTGAACATGTTCTCAGCTTTCCTTTCTTTCTCTCTCCTGCCTCCCTCTACAGTTCTTCAGATGTGTAGAATAATTAAAATTTCTCTAAGCATTTTATGTGCCTATATATCTACCATTCATTGACTTTTATTCTCTGTGACCTATATGCATCACTTTTCCCTTAAATTTCAATACTGACTTCCATAGAATCTTGGTGACACAATTAAAGGTATTTGGATTTTTTTCTTTTGATTATATATATAATTATATAATATATATAATTATATATATAATCAAAAGAAAAAAACCAAATATATATATGTATATATATATATGTACCCTTCACCAGTGCAGCATTCCCATGACCAATATCCCAAGTGTCCCTCCTCCCCAACCCACACTGACCTGTACTCTAGACAGACTTTCTACTTCACTCATTCAGTCACATTTTTTATAATGGCTCTCAGTGTAATTATTTCTGTGACTGCACCAAACAATCTCTGTGGTGAGCTTCATGTCAGGAGCTGGACCCTGACAAGGAAAGATAAGGTCTCCCAATGCTTACCACAGGCTGTGTTCTTTACACTGACTGTATAGAAAGAGGAGGTACAGTAAATGCACCCCATTTACACCTAAGCCCAGGTTCTTTGCCTGGTCTGTATTGTGAATGGGACGACATAAAAAATAAATTAATTAAATAAAAAGGTATTTGGTTTTAAGATTCCAATTCTGACCATTTTTGTACAAATACAGGTTGTCTTTGCCCAATGAAGAAGAATCTTCACAGGATTTTATTCAAGGATTCTCTCAGACTGTCACCTTAAGAAAACATCACCATCTGGTCTATCCTTATGCCGCTAAAAGAACAATCATTCTTTAAAAAAATATTTACAACACTAGGTGTAGGATTTGTGTAAAATCTTTAAATACAGGGAGGTTTCTTCATGTACTATTTTGACAAAAGTATATTACAACTCCATGGTGCCTGTTGTATTTCTGAAGACTCAGTCGTTTAGATGATGTTGTTGTTTTTTTCATTTACAAAGAAAATGGTGCAAAGGAAAAATATAATTTACATATCAGTCTCAGAATTACCTGGGAAGTGTCTCATTTTCATAGTACCTCTGCTGCACTGAAAACTATCACATACATAAGACAGAGAATCTCCTCAATTAAATTCAGCTTAAATGTTGCTGTCACACAAGTTTATCGCACATTTTCAGGAACGGAACCTTCACAATATGCCACATCTACCTGCAGTTTTCTAAATTTTGAATTGTAGACAGATGTTAGATCTGTTTGGATTTGCTAACTTTACTGAACAGATTTTTTGGTACAGTATTTGCCTCTAATTAAGAGCAACTGATCATGGCCTTACAACCCTCAGTCTCCTTAAAGACTTGATGCCAACTACCCTGGTTTTATAACACATTCCTTCTATACTGTTGGAGATGCAGATGCCAAAACATTCAGCAGGGAGGATGTCACAGGCCTAAAGAATAGTAACACTGGGCTTCAGTGCCAGAATTATTGTTCCTAATCTTTATACTTGAAATTAAAGACATCACAATTTACCTCACATGTATACTTTTTAACTTGCACATATTGTGGCAATATATGTTCTAAGGCAAGTGAGAGAGCAGTGGAAAATAGCATCCAATAATCCTCCCAAATAATTTTTTGAAAGAAAGTACTGAACTGTGATTTGATTCTAGTAAGATGTGAAAAATTCCCCTCCCAATTGTATACCTGATGCAAGAATGAGAGGAGAAAAAACCATTTCCATCTTGAATTTAGATACCATTCAATTACCTACTGAATTCTGTTCTCAGCTCTTATTTACTAGATCTAAAATGCCCAGTGGTGGACTCCAGTTATTTGGCAAAAGTGCTTCCTCTCATTTGCCATCAAAGTCACAGCAAGTCCCTCACATTAGATATATTTTTATAGTAGTCTACTGTTCTTTCCATGGAGGAGAAGGAAAATGAGACACCTGTATCTGCTTAGTTTGGGGGGACAAAAACCAGAGGTGCTCAGAGTTTATTCCTGGGTCTACACTCATTGATCATGCCCACTGGTCATGGAGACCCATAGGTGGTGCTGGGACTCAACCTCAGGTCAGCATGCACCTAATCCTCTTTTCAACTGCTTTAGTCCATGAAGCACTCTATGTGAACAATCTCCACTAGCCCCTCTATAGGAGGCTCTATAAGAAACTAAGTTTCCTTAACAAGGCAGAAAAAAAATTTTCCTCAGACATTTTTTGGGGGCCACACCCGGCAGTGTTCAGGGCTTACTCCTGGCTATCTGCTCAGAAATAGCTCCTGGCAGGCACGGGGCACCATATGGAACACCGGGACTCGGCTTGAACCAATCACCTTTGGTCCTGGATCAGCTGCTCGCAAGAGAAACACCGCTGTGCTATCTCTCCGGCCCCCCTCAGACATTTTTATCCTGGCAATTTTCTCTCAAGTATTTCAGTGCAGGTCAATATTGAGGGTTTCATCGCATGGGGGGTTTGTCATCTTACAATGCAGTTAAACATTGGGGTCTCTTTATCTGCCATCACAATTCATAGAATTCACCATGGGCCCAGAACGACTGAAGCACAGCATGTTTCTAACTCCTCCTGGAAAGATCCAAGTACCAAAAACATCTCTGTCAAGTTGGACTCCAACATATCCATTAGGACCCTGGGATATATTGAGAGGAGAAAGTCTCCAAAGAATCTTTGCACTACACAGTGATGATTCACAGTAAAATCACAGGTTACAAGAACCCCCTAGTAAAATTGAACAATTCAACAGAGGACTGGTGAGACACCAGAGAAATCACAGGATATATATGATTCATGAAATATCCAAATTAGCAACATTTCATCACTTAATACTAACTTAAATTACCTCTCAACTTGCATCCTTGGCAAGGCTCCAGGTCTGTGTCTACCCCCATGTTTTATAATAATTGAAGTTCAATCAGTGCCATCTCAATAAATAAATATAGAGTTTTCCCATGGGAAAGATATAATAAAATACTTCTGATTTATTTTTTCTTTGGACGTAAGTCTTATGTTATGCAGCTTGTTAAAAATCCTAGTCAGCACTGAAAAATATAAAGACCGAAAAGGGTAAGCAATTGTTTAGCACAAGAAAAATTCTTTGAACTTTTCAAATAACCTAGTTAACCAGAACTTATTTCTGCCCTGAATTAGCTTTCAAAGAAAGGAGTTCTTTATAAAAGGATGCCTAGTAGGAATCAAATTTAAGTGGAGTAATGCTATTTAAAGCTATCTTTTGATGATTCAATAAGGGCAACATGTATATTTGGGAAGGCCTTATTTTAATTATAAACCTACCCTCTTTTACCCACTAATATTTTTAGAATATTAAAAACAATAACAATAATAATAATAATGTGACATTGGTTTTATGCCACCATATCTGTAAGAAAACATTCTTTAGACATAAAGGGGCTTAAAAGACAAGTTTTCTGAAGAAGAGAAACTCTCAAAAGTTCATCCCAGTCTGTGAAAGCTTCAAACACCAAAGATTAAGTGTGAGCCAAGTAATTTGCTCAAGTAGAGGACAAAGAGAGAAGCCAGCCTGACTCAGAGCACATGAGCTGGCAATGACTCAATGAAAGAGAGACTTTAGGAAGAGGAGGAGAATGACAGGAGTTAGGACAGTGGGCAAGGGTGCATCTCTTGGATCTTCTTTTCACATGCAGCTTTTCAGATCCACTATGAGAACTAAACCCCTGTTTGAGATACTCAAGCTCTCTTTGACACTTTCTTTAAGCTCTTGAACTTTTCACAACCTTTCCTAATGGTGGGCCTTCATTGGCAGGACCATGATATGAAGTCCCCAGTCAAAAAATGTTCTAGCATTATGCTAAGAAATTTAATGCCAAACACTCTAAAATGGGTAACTGACCACATCCTAATAAAATCTGGCTAATTCAATCATTTACACCCTCTTTTTTGTTTTGGAAGAGGGATTAGGCCACCAGTAGGAGTGCTCAGGGTTCCCTTGTGGCTCTTCACTCAAAGATAATTTCTGGCAGTGCTCAGTAGACCAGATGTTGTACCAGGAATCCTACCCAAGCAGACCATTTCCTTACTGCTGTGCTATCTCTCCATCTAGAACATGTTGCTTTGGAAGCCCCATTCTAGCTATCAAATAAGTAGCATAAATTTTTATTATAACACGCTAGCCTTGGAAGGACCGCGGTTCGATCCCCCGTGCCCCATATGGTCCCCAGGCCAGGGGCGACTTCTGAGCGCATAGCCAGGAGTACCCCTGAGCGTCACTGGGTGTGGCCCAAAAACCAAAAAAAAAATTTAAAAAATTAAAAAAAAAACTAGTGGAACATTGAGAAATTACTTTATAACAAACATCCATGCATCTTGACAAACACCAAGAGTTGTGTGAGGTTGAATATTCTGTTTGTAAAATAAATCTCCAGCTCTCTCTTCTATGTGTGTATGCTCTTTTGCAGATATGTGTGGCTACCATAGCTAGGATTGCTACATAAGTCATTGTCCTCAGATCTTACTAACAAAATAAACATTTTGCATAAGTAGTGCTTGCAGGGTTATGGAACAGCATCTAGCAAAGGACCTGCCTTCCTAATTCCCACCAAAACCTCCAAAATTTTTTCCTTATTGAACTCTAGTTCAGAGGACATCCAATGATGATTTATTTAAGTTTAATTTTGCATTTAAACTAAGGATCAAGTAACAATGCAATAAATACCATTTGTAAATGCTATATACACTGTGCCATTGCTAGAAAGAAGGGAAAAATGTCAAAAAGTATGGAGAGTAAACATATGCAACAAACTGAATCTATGACTAAAGAAATATTGAAATGAAATTCAGTTAGAAATGGGGGAAATAAATCCTTTCCTCCAAATTACATTCTCAAAAAATTTTAGAGTAAGACTTAAGATAAGCTTGGTACTCAAAAATACAATTTCAAAGAAACATTTCTTTTATGGTTGATTTAATGATGGCCAAAGCTTTGCTCCCTAGCTAACTCAAGAAATCTCTTCTTAGCAAGAATTACTAATCACATGCCAGTGTGAATAGATGATCATTCAAAAAAGTAAATTGTTTTTTTTTGTTTTTTTTTTGTTTGTTTTTTGGGTCATACCCGGCAGTGCTCAGGGGTTACTCCTGGCTCCACGCTCAGAAATTGCTCCTGGCAGGCACGTGGGACCATATGGGGCACTGGGATTCGAACCGATGACCTTTTGCATGAAAGGCAAACGCCTTACCTCCATGCTATCTCCCGGGCCCCCAAAACAGTAAGTTTTATATAACTTTATGTCCTGCTTAATGTTACCCAATTATTTTAAATGTTTGTTACTTTAAAATATTTGAAGGCCTCTTTCTTGAGTTTCCAGCCACCTACAAGCCATGATGCTATCTTGCCTATTGGCTCTCTAGAAGGTTGTTTTATTTTATTTGTTTTATTTATTATTTTTGTGTGTGTGTGTGGTTTTTGAGTCACACCTGGCAGTTCTCAGGGGTTACTCCTGTCTCCATGCTCAGAAATTGCTCCTGACAGGCACGGGAGACCATATGGGGCACTGGTATTCGAACCAATAACCTTTTTGCATTAAAGGCAAATGCCTTACCTCCATGCTATCTCCCGGGCCCCAAGGTTGTTTTATTTTTATTTGAACCATATCAGCAGTGCTTCTGTAACCAGGCAGTATGAGGCTCAAACTCAGGGCTCATCCTGCATGCAAAACATGTGCTCTAGCCCTTTTCAAAACATGTATTCCCTGGCCCATAGAGGTAGAGTTTTTATAAGTAAGTGCTCTAAGAAATGCTCTAAGAAACCTACTCTAGAATGGAATACAGACTTCTTTTATTGTATCCTTTTCATAAAGCATGTGTTATAATAATAACAATTATTGCATATATGAATTCAGTTCTCTCTTGTTCATATCTAGATATAACTCTTCTGATTCATAGGGCATTCAGTTGTGCAGTCTTTGATGTGACTATTTTCCATGTGTTTATACCATTTAATATATTCATCAGCGAATTGAGAGCTCTGATTCAATAATGCCTATTTAGTGTATTTTAGTATAATCCCACTATGGCAATTTTGAAATATTAGTAAAGGAAGTTACAAATACTTCCATTTGTATGCTTTTATCATGTGCCACTGAAAAGGGCATTGTATGAAAATACTATAAAATATCTGGCACCAAAGAGTATTATCTAATTATAACAGAATTCTATATAAAAGAGATAAACATTGTGCTCCAGTAGTATTCCCTAATCAGTAATGGTCATTTGCTTCAACTTTAACTGTTATTAATTTGCAGTTTTGTTAGTGTCATCACAAAGAAGCAATTGAAAAGCTAGCCAGTTATTTGGAAGTTAAGACTCACTCAGTCACAGTGAGGTTTATCCACACAAAATGCAACTTTATTGAAGCAATGAAATCATTAAACCTAATGGTTTTTTATCAAGAATATCACAACAGCCAAATGCACACAGAGGAATCCTGGAAGATTTACAGAGTGTTTACTGTAGTATTAGAGAAAGATTCTCTGTTAGGAAAAAAAAAGGAAAAAGAACTTCTGGGGAGGGGCATTGCTGGCAGGAATGTTGTACTGGCAAAGAGAGGTGTATTTTTTTAAAATAATTTTTATTTTAATCATAGTGGCTTACATATTGTTCTCAGTAATATTTTAGGTACATATTAACATTGAGTCAGGGGAATTGCCACCACCAAATTGTCCTCCCTCCACCCCCCC